>JASAMX010028469.1:12500-22997 GCA_030248175.1 Microlaimidae sp. YZB2_3
CTGTAGCAATAAAAAAGCTTTACAACAGGGGTTACTACCATGTATGGACAGTTATATTTTGGGCTACAAAAAGATAGAAAACAGTTGTTCAACGTTTTTACTTCCGGCATATGAAGAAAGTGCTTAGTTTTTTTGAAAAAAAAAAAACCATTTTGTTTAAACAAATCGAAGCTAAGTATTTGCCCAAAATAGTGGTTAAAAATTTATAAACTTGATATCAAAATCAAATTATACGGAGAAATTATATGGCGGCAATGGCTGAAAGGAGGTATTTTATGTTTTGAATTTCGCTATTTATAATGTTTAGTTTACTGTGTTTAATTTTAGCTTCTTGCTTTTTGTTTTTAAACTTGTGTTTTTATTAGTTGTTTTTCGTTTTTCTAATATTTGATGTAAATTTGTCGATGACTAATCAGTGTATATGAACCCAGTTAAATACAACTGGTTAAAAAAGTTTCAGCTGGTGTTTCTTTAGCAACTTTTTCTGGTGCTTCGCTGGATTTATTTATCCTAATCTCAGAGCTAGCTATAAAGGCAATCGCTAAGCCATAAAGCCATAAAGGCAATTTTTAAACTGTTAAACCCGTTCCCGTGATGGTTTTCCCCCGTTACAACTGTGAAACCTTTGTACGGCAAAGGTGAAACCTTCGTCTCACGATGGTGGTATTTTCGTGTGACTAATGTCGAACGTAAACCTTGCTTTCGTAAACTCTACGCATGACCTAGGTCGTACTTAGGTGATACATAATTTTTGTGCGTGATTAGTGCCCAGTGAGCGAACAAATTGAAATGGTTAAAGCTGTACGGTTAAATATGCAAATTTTTACAATATAAAATATCCTACATAATACATTATAACCGTAAATAAAATCTGCATATTGCTACCGTATAGCTTTAATCATTTTAATTTGTTCATTAACCGGGCACTCAATTACGCACAAAAACTATGTATGACCTAATTACGACATAGGTCATTCGAAGGTTTCACGGTTGTAACCGGAAAAAAGGCAATCACGGGAACAGGTTAAAGTTAACATTTTTTATTTTAGTTTGTGTTTAGCTTGATTTTAAGCTTTTTGCTTAGGTTTTCTTGGGATGCAGGCAATATTTTCAACTAGGGTGTCGTAATTGGCTTGAAATTCTCGGCTCCAAGTTTCTTAGGCTTCAACGACCCTAAATCAGCCCATTTAAATTTAGAAATGATTATTTTTGACATGTACAATTAATTTTGTTAAAAAATTTTTTTATGAAACAACAAAATAAATTAAAACTATGTTTTCAAATTGTTAAAAATCTGGAGAATATATTAAATATTTTGACGAATTTAAAAATTTGATGGTCACATGAACCTCTAAAAATACGGACAACAAAAATATTTTAGTAGCTTAAAAGCTAATGTAAAGTTGGTTTTATTTTTCCTAAGCTAAAACGTGCGGTACTGAATCAAACTTTTTGTTTTTGATTTTAATGACTTTTTGTAAAAATTTTACCCCTGCCCCAAATAGCCCTCAAAAACTTTTTCATCAAAATATCTCTAGTGGTTACGGAGATATGACTCCCCGAAAATAATGTTTTTTTTTTTCGATAATTCTATACTTGAAGAATTGCTCATATTTTGGTAATATAATAAAGTAGTGCATATCTTAGCATAGCAAAAAGTTTATGTCTTGGGAAATCTATGCGAACAAGGGTATCCAACTTTCAGCTAAGACATTTGTAGATGTACAAAATTCATATATTTTATCATGTTTGAAAAAAGCCAATTTTTATTACAAGCTTAAACAAATCAATTCATAATAAAAAAAATAAATTTAGTTTTTGGTCCTTTCATTATAAAAGAAACATAACATGATGCATGTTTGAACTGCGAAGAGTTCTTTTGAATTGATATTATTATATTATCATAAAACTCGAAAGTAAGAAGGTGGTTTTTGTAGTCATAAGAGTATAAAATTTTGTTTCGCGAAAAAAATTGTTGCTTGTTCACTTAATATATTTAGGAGCTGTGGACTTACTCTTAAAAACTGCGAGTACTCTAAAAAGCAGTTTAAGATATACACTGCTTTAAGATGTGACCAAAAACTGGAAAAAATAGGTAAAAACAGGTAACATGCAAACAATCCAGTTATAGTTATAAAAGATAAAAATCAAATTCAATAGGCAGTTAAAGTGGAAATAACATAAATAAATGGAAGAATATATGAATTTCAAGTTTACGTTTTCTGAATAGATTAAAGCGTCACAAAAGAACTTCGCTTGGAGATGCTCGTGCTACTAATTTTATCATGGATATTTTAATGCAATTGTCAAAACATAATATAAGAGTGTGCTTTAGTTTATTTATTTTTGACACTAGATGGTACTGGAGCGGTCGCGAAAAGCAAAAATAAACCCCATCGGACAGCTGTTTGCTGTTTTATTACGGCTTATTAAATTAGCTCTCTGCTGACTTTGAAAGAATTTGCTGTAACCTTCAGAAACATGCCAATAAATCCAAATTGTAATCATGTTATTAAACTCATAAACAACCTAAGACATGATCATCTTGTTTTCCTAAAGAACCTAAACAAAATCGTAAAATCAAACTAATAACAATTATTATGAAAATTGTTTTGTTTTTATTTAATGATGTGTTCTTCAAAATTCCGAATGACAGCATTAGTGATTGTTGCTGGTTTTGAATTGATTATGTTTGTCTATAAATCAAAGCAAACCAACGAAAATGATTTTAAGAAAATCACACAATTTTGTGCCTTTTTTAATCAGCCCATGTTTGTATTTTAGGTAGAACACCACAGTTATGACGAATTTTACTAAAAGTTAGATATCGTCTTAGATATTAATTTTTGTCTGACAAAAGTATAGTGCGATCGAAAGCTCAAATTATGATGTATCTAACGGTAATAATTTCATTGTTTACCAGTTGTTCTATTTTGAGATATATTTCAATGAACCTAAAGCTCTAAAAACAGTTTTTAACCATTTAAAAAATTTGATTCCCTCAGTTTTTTCCGCAATTTTATAGAAAGATAAAGAAAAATAGGGGGAAACTTTTAGATGTGGTTTGGAGCAAAACGTAATTCAAAATTTAAAGAAAATTAAAAACATCGATGTTTTTAAAAGAAAAATCAAATTAAAAAAATCCTGAATTAGTTTTTTAATCAAATACAATTCAAAGTATTGATTAGACTTGTGTCTAACTATTTCCAAACTTTCATTAAAATCTGAGCGAATCAAATTTTTTTAATTTTCGTTTAATTTTTTTTAATGGACGCCGAGAAACTACATTTTGAACCGTTTGTTTAGAAGTAGGTAGTAGTGAGAAATCTCATCTGACTCAGTAGCCGAGTGGTTAGTACGTGGGGCCTGAATCCTCGGATCCTTGGGATCGAATCTTCGTTGGTGGGCCTTCTTCATTTTTAACGTCGAAAATTTTTTTTTGATTTTTAGCTTTTTAATTAAAAAAAGTAATTTATTATTCAAGATACGTTAAATCGAAAATGAAAAAAATAGAATATTTTTGGTAATAAATTTTATCAATGTTTTGTATTTTTGACATGTATTTTATTGATGTTATTTGATATTGTGGACGATAACATTTTTTTACAGAAAAATGAATGTCAAAAATTAAATCAACAGGTCTAATTACTTTAGTAAAAATTAAATAGTAAGGATCTTCCGTCAAAATCTAACTGTGGTGTTCTACCTTAAATGAACTTTAAAAATTTTTAGCGTTAATAATAATAACAAAATTACAAATGTGCCGACCTATAACTAGAGGCGCAGTAAAGACGAAGATTTTTTTTTGACACCAAAAACTTCCCGTACCACGATTTGAACCCGAATCTACTTTCATTTAATTACAGGCCTGATCTTTTCGGTGCGGCGCGATACCACTGCACCATACGGGCATTTGTTTTTACTTATATCGCCAGCAGTAGTGAATATGTTTTTAACTTTAGTAAGAGACGTTCCACGTCATACCCAAATTTACCACCGTATAAAGCAAAAGAGTAGGAATTAGCTACAGTAAGATAACGATAGAGCAAAACAGGGTAATTTAACCAAAGATGCTTGGACAGAAAATGTGTGGTCTGGTCAAGTTGAATGTGAACTATAGGGGTAAATCGATTTTTTGAAATTTGTTTTTACACAATACCCATTTCTTATTGGGAACAACCGCACAACCGAGTTATTGTTCCTGTACATGTATAGTCGGATAAGAGTGAAGCTGAAAAGCTTATGTCACAAAAGTTTTTGAAAAATGTTTTACATTTATTATGGTTAAATTATATCTGGTTGACGCTGAAAATTAGAATGCAGACATGAGAGGACCAATTAAATTTGTGTAGTAATGACGGTTTTTTTAATTAACAAATAAGAACGCAGAATTTTTTATAATTCCACTTTTTCACAAAATATACAAAAATTAACCAACTTTAGCCCTTAAAAATTTTTTATTTATGTTATAAACTAAGTAATTTAATAAATAATTATTAAAATACAGCTTTTAATCTTTGTTATTAATCCGCTTTAGTAAAACTTTTGAATGTTTTTGTTGTTAAATAGTCGATTCAATACTGCAAATATCGCGGTCAGCTAGATTTTATTTGCCTATAAAAGTTTTGAAAAATTATTCTTCATTAAATATTTATGATTGTTTTTTTACCCATTAAAAATACAAACTTGTTAGAGGTAAAAGTGGTAATTTGTCAATTGCTGTGAAATTGTGTGTCATTTCATCTGAGTGGAAGCACAGCTGAGTTTTGTCGTGGTTTGTAAATGAAAAACGACTATTGAATGAATATCCAACAAGGGAAGCTAGAGTCAAAAATCAAAATTGCTAAAACGTATACTTAGTCCTAAATTAAAGCCCAAAACTAATCGTAATTTAGTTTTTTTAATTTTGGTTCCATATTCCAAAAAAATTTTATATCCACAAACGGCTGTTATTTATTAAAAATCTTAATATAAAAGATGATCTTATAAGTCTTTGTTTACAGTTTCAAAAATTTACTCAAACGTCCCTCGTTTTTTGATGACTATGTTGATCGGTGTATATCATCTCGTTTCTCAAAATTAGATAAAATGCAATAGAAAAATACTCTTGCCAAAATTTTAACAACATTAATTTAAATCCACTTTTTTCAAACTTATCAAATTTAGGAATTTGCTATGATAATAGACCTTTCATCTGCCGATATTACGCTCGAATAATATGCGACCCCATTCGAACAGCAAACACTCGCGGACCAGTTATCTACAGTTTGGCCTACAGATATTTTGTGATTTTACTGCACGTGCTGCGGTTGCAATGTGTACGAACTTGTGGTTTATGTTAAATATTATATATATAGTACACATATTTTATAGAAATACACATTTGTCGTTGCTACTTTTAAATTTACAGTAAGAAACGTATAATACAACATAACTATGCTTGCATCATAAAAGAGCTGACCTCGTAAAACTGCATGAAAGGATGAATGGAAATTGGACGGTTATAAAATTTTTCACATTGTATAAAACATCAGTAGTTTTATCGGGTAAAAAATTGGTATTTTACACAATTTGACCAGTAATTATTTAAAAATTACATAATATTTAATATCAAACTAATTTACTGAAAATTTTAAATTTTTTGTTTGTTAAATAGTCGATTCAATACTACACTTCAACTGGCTTCATCAGTTCAATCTTCATCAATCATTGATTAAAAACCATAGTTTAAACGTTATAAGAAAAGACAGGAAGTATGGTAAATATGAAAGGGTTTTGGTCTGTTTAGATAAAAAAAATACGTCGCCAAACATACGCTCAAAATGATTTTTTATTATTAGAATGTTTAACTTAATAGGTATATAATCATACACATACAAGATACAACACAAATTAATGCTAGGTCATATGAACTAACACGGGATTAAATTTCATTCAAACCCCAAACTTAGTAAGTCTTTAATGAAATTAATTAACATACTAATTTTTTAGAATTAGGAATTTTTCAGTTTATGATTGTATTATCCTATGCTAATTAATGACTCTGAGAATTTCAAAAACGTTAGCATAGCTTACAATCTTGGTTATTAGATCGTGGTGAATATTTTCATATTTTATTCATTCTGTATATTTTTCAGACTCTCTATAAAAACTTGTTTTATTGGATTGCAACGTGCAGAATAAAAACTTTTTTATTTAATAATTTTTATTTGCCTAGGTCTAATAAGTCTTATTTTGCCATGAATTCCCACAATATATTTCTATTTAATGATCAACAATACAGTCCAAAAGGATTCTGTGATGCCAAAGAATGTCTATTAATCAGAACCAAGTGCTATCCTTTATGGTTGTTCTATTGTAGAGTGACTTTGAAGATGAGTTGATACAATTTCATTCTCTTGTATACATCTTTCCTGTCTTACCATAGTTTCCAGCTGTTTAACATTCTTTTGAAATACTTTATGAAATCTATGAAAATTGACGACAAACCATTTGTATTTTAAAAAAGTGGATTTCGGAAACAAAATAATTGCTTTATGAAAAAACTTTGTACTTATAGCAACTTAAAACGTTTTTGTGGCTTAGTAAACAAAAATCAACATAAATATTAAATATTGATTTTAATATTAAATATGAATCGTTAAAAAAAGTTTTATTACTTTGATATAAAAGAACTGTAATTGATTAAATACAATAAATCATTTTACCACCTAGGTTTATACTTCTTCTTTGTTGTAACTTATAAATCCACCATTAATGGTTTTGCTTTCAGTGCGATTAAAAAACACATACTTAAACTTATTTTTACTATATCCGTTGATTTTTTTAGCCGGAAAATCGCTACAAATGAGACTGTTGTATGTTTTAGCGCCATTAAAAACATTAAAACAGGTGTGCAAAGAATTATTTCTTTAAAGCAGCACTGAAACAAAATTAACATTTTTTATTGTTGAAAATCAAGCAAAATTGTGTCACAATAAAAGCGAAATTGCAATATTTTTTACTTTCAAAATATTTTTAACTTTCTAATAATGTTAAATTATGTTACTGCACTTAATAACTTTAAATTTTTTTACCAACAAAAATAGAAAAATTCCTAAATTTTAAAATTTGGGTTCAAAAATCAACTGTTTTGGAAACGCTTGATACCCTCTATATGAAATCCAAGTTCCAAAATTTTGTTTAAAGATTTTTAAAATAACGCTTCCTTGTAATTTAATTCTGTTTTCAACTATGGTCAAGTATAATTTTAAAATAATTAAATTTTAACAATTTTTGATTGTTTTGATTTTAATAGACCAAATTTTTGACATTTTGCTGTGTAATTTAAATCACAGAGACTTTTAAAAATCCTTAGCTTCAACTTTACAGTGAAAGCTGAAACCTAAATTCTTAATCTTATTCTGAACCACATCTTAAACTTAAAAAACAGATATTCTAAATAAATTGACTCCTTTAATAACGAACGGATTTACGATACTTTGCAAAAAGGAAGCTTAAAAATCCAAAAACCTACCAGTAAGAAAATAGGACTGTTTTTTGAGAAACGAGTAAGCTACCGTGATTATATATTTATTATATTATATAGACTTTTATTTCTCAGTAAACTGAAAGCCATACACATTCTTTAAGTTTGAGATAGACCAAAGAGTGTGAAGAATTCAGGTTTTAACTTTGATTCTGAAATTAAACCTGAGGGTTTAACTAAAATCAAACTTGATTTAAACATTTGGACTGTTTCGTTCTTAACAGTGTTAACTTTAGACATAAATGTTTCGTTTAATTGGTTTTTAGAGTATCTAGGGCTCAAAGTACATTGGGGAACAAATAAAAACAATGTTTAGCGTATTTTTTTTGTGCTTCGTGCTTCGTGTACACGCCGATCAAGAAATCATTTTATCCCAAGAAGAAAAAGATTCGCTGGTAGCACAACATAACACCTACAGACAGGATGTCATGCCTCCAGCCAGCAATATGCAGACACTGGTAAAACATTTGTTCCTAAACACGATAAAAAGAACTAAAATAAATATATTTGGCACTCACTCCCTGTGCATTCTTTCTTTCATGAGTTTGGATTATTCTTTTTGTTAAAAAATATTGGCGCGTCGTAAACCAAAAATATATAACATAATAATAAAAAAAATATGTGAATTCATATATTTCTCAGACACATTGAGTGCTCTTATTAGGGCGCACGCTAATAAGAGCGCGCTCTTATTAGGGCACTCGGATGTGATAATTAGGACCCTGTTTCTGAAAGGGGGGCCCTTATTAGGGCGCGTAAGTGCTCTTATTAGGGCGCGCCCTTATTAGCACACCATGGCCCTAATAAGGGCGCGCCCTTATTGGCGCACTTATCGATCTTCAAAAAAAAAAGATTATTTATAAGTCTGTTTTATGCATTCGTTTCGGAGCTGCGATGGCTCAGTGGTATTAATTGAGCCTACCACTGAGCAACTGACGGGTTCGAATACCGCTGACGGTAGATTTTTTTAATTTTTTTTCTTTACAAAAAATTGTCAATCTTATTTTTTGTTTTATTATTTTTTCTTTTAATTTAACATGAGTAGCCCACTAAAAAAAGTAGTCGTTTATTTTTGTTATTGCTTTTTGGAATTTATACTTGCATTTGGTGCACCATAACAATTAATTAGTTTAGCATTCCAATTTGTTTTTGGTTCAAACGGAAAAGGTTATTTTGCTGAAAATTATGGTATGACCCTTAATAATTAGGACCCCCGTAGTAAAATCAATTTTCTTAAAAATAACAACTGTTTCATGCTCCCTTATATGTTTTTCTTTAAAATTAAGACTACTCGCATTTTATTTAATGCACAAGTAAATCTTATCATTAAAAAGCAAGTATAAGGTAAGTATTTATTCATTTTCACAAAACTGACACTAAACGAATTAGTTTTAAATTTTTCATTATTATTTAGCTCATATTTCATCAGGATTAACATTTAAAATATTTTAAGTTAGTTTTCTATTGTTATGGTGTACCAAATGCAATAAGCATAATTTCCAAAACACAAAAACAAAAACAAACGACTATTTTTTTGGTGGGCTACTCATGTTAAATTAAAAGAAAAATAATAAAAGAAAAATAAGATTGACAATTTTTGTTAAAACATGCACCGTTCGCGGGATTTGAACCGGTCACTTGCTCAGTGGTGGGCCGAATCACTACCACTAAGCCATCGCACCTATGATAACAATCACATGAAACAGACTTATAAATAATCTTTTTTTTGAAAATCGATAAGTGCGCTAATAAGGGCGCGCCCTTATTAGGGCCATGGTGTGCTAATAAGGGCGGGCTCAAATAAGAGCTAGGGCGCGCCCTAATAAGAGCAGTCAATGTGTCTGAGAAATATATGAAGTCACAGATTTTTTTATTTATTATTATGTTATATTTTTTTGGTTGAACCGCTCATTTGTGTAAATGCACTATGGCATTCAGCACAATATTTACTGTAATTATAAGGTGATGTGCGGTTTTATTATAACTACCGTGCTGGATGTCGGATTTAGTTAGATGTTAAATAAAAAGATAAGAGGTTTAACTACGATATGTGTTGATTAGCACAAAATTGAAAAATTGATAAGGGTACGTATTTATTTTTTATTTAAATGTAACATGTACTATACACTTTATATATCTATTTATTTATTTACGTATGAAAACAAAAATAAAGATGTGGTCCAGTAAATTTTGCTTAAAAAACCTCTAAGAGTTTTAAATATCAAAAATTGTAAAATGGTTGAGTCGTCTGCTACTCAAGAATTATATGTAGATTTTTAGTTTTTTGATTAAAAAATAGTTTGAATTTTGATCACAAAACCTTTAATTTTTGTTCAATATTTATAAAAATATCTGGCTTTGAATCAAGCTCAGCTCATAAGCTTTTGAAAGATTATATACGAGTTAAATTCTAAATTTATTGATAAGATTAAAATATTATTGGAGACTTGGCCATTTAGCGCCTTCTAAAAAATTATTCTAGTTTTATTAAAAATTTTAAATAAAACAAGTGATAAAAATCCAATTATCTGAACACATCGCAATTTTAAGTTTTTGTACAATAAGGTATTTTTTAGACGTGGAGCGATTCCTTGGCTGCCCAAGCTCGCCAGTTAGCTGAAACCTGCTCTTGGGGTCATGGTTTTACTGACGGTGTTGGACAAAATCTGGCAGCCTACAGCCCGTCAGTGTTTATTCCTATAACATTACCAGTTGATGACTGGTATTTTGAATTCATTTACTATAACTACGATTCCAATAGTTGTGCTGAAGGACAGATCTGTGGACATTATACGCAAGTACTTATCATAAACCCTGTTTATTTCCAGTGTGAATTATTATTAGTAAATTTGTTATATTAGTTAGTCATACAAAGTTACAATAAAAACCGCTTCTTTCGATATAAAACCGAATAGTACGAATTTCCCCAAAAACAAAAAAAATTATAAAAAAAAGAGTTTGAATACATT
>JASAMX010028470.1:0-48502 GCA_030248175.1 Microlaimidae sp. YZB2_3
GTACGTGTCTTCGACTTTCAGTTCATATTGTCCGTTTGTTTTAACAAAAATTTAATTTAGCAACCTGTTAATTAGTTTTCTTTATTAGTGATTTTTACTTAATTTAAAAAAATTACTCTTTTAACATAAAATAAACTTTAAAGTACTCCTTAAAGAGGCAGAACTCCGGTATTCCCCGGTTTAAATGAACAAAGCGTAATACTTTTTTATACTGAACCAGCCTACCAAACCACGAAACCAGCGAGACGAACTTTCGTAAACATAGCTAATGTATTTTGTTATTTTCGTATTATTACACTCCAGCGAGGAGAAAAAGACGTTCCACTTCAACCCAGACGCAGCCTCGTTCACGCCGAGGAACGTAGCTGCCGTGGCGCCGCCGGCCCAGAGCCCCGCCCCATCCCTCGTGCCATCTACCCCGGGGACGATCCAGCAGTTCCTCACCCGCTCACCCGGCAGCCGCCTATCACACTTACCCTATTATCAATCAAACGTGAGTTTTTTGGGGGTTTTTATTTTTTAATCTGCATACTTTATTTTCATTTAATCAAACTATTCAAAGTTTTTAAATCCAAATCTAACTATATGAATCAAATTATTTTACCATTCTCTTAGTAAAATAAGATAAAATTATATAATAAAATAAATAAACAAAAACTATTTTAGTCCAGCGGTTTCCATGTCGATGCAGGCCCAGCCGCACCCTCAATTGCAGGCGGCGGCTGTGTACCAATCCCAACAGCCGGGCATTCTTGGTGCGGCCCAGGTTGTCCAATCTGTGTCCAGCCCCATATACCCGCCGGGATCCGTGGCCGTCCAGACGGCCCCTGGCCAGCCACCCATCTACCATACTGTTCAACTACAGTCGGGCGGACCACCCACTGTGCAACCGGTGGGCGCCGCCCTGCAGACGCCCAACAAAAACGGGCCCAGGAAAGGTAATGTGGCAAAATATTGCGTATGTGAGACTCAAAATACAAGCGTAAATTTGAGGTTAATTTCCCCCAATTTAATTTTCTGGTCTATCGCGTAATGAATAGCATGCCCGTAATGAATTCTACTTTGGACGTTACAGGTTTTCTGTATTGGCCGAATTTTTCAGAAATTTTGGTTAAAACTTTTCAGTACCTGGTTGTTGTTTTTTCTACATTGGTTCGTCACAGATACATTCTTTTTAACAATATTCTTCATTTAATTCTTAAATCGTAAAACTTTGTAAGCCAACCAAAAGGTAAATTGTTTGTACGTTTTACAAGTTAATCTTTATTTTAAGAAACCTTGTAGGGAATGTTTCAGTAAAATGATTTACTGTTTTAAAAACAAGTTTCTTTTGAAAAAATTATAATCACAAATGACAAAAGTCTGAATATATTAAAAAGAAAATTTCATACCGGTAATGCGTTTAGCCAAAATCATTATGCTATTAAATCAAAGTTAAAAACACAGAGCAACAAGCATTTTTCATTTGTGTTTAGTTTTAAAATTTTCCAATATTTCGAACTGTACCTCTTATTACCTTTTGAGAAGAAGTATTGTTTGCGAGTCCTAAAATATCAAATCAGTTCATTTTGAAAACAAAAATAATCTAATTACTTAGCTAAAAATACTGATATCATGAAGGGCATAGGTGGGCAGCCATCCGGATTTGGGCGGTATACCCGACCCCTGAAATTTGAGGGTGTCCCAAAAAAATTATGGGGTATAGCTCAACAAATACCCCATTTTTAACGTATTTAGTACTGGGACCCCATGTGCACGGGGGGGGTTGGGGGGGTTAACCCCCCAAATTTGAGAAGTGGGGTTTAACCCCCCCCACTCAGAAGTGGGGGGGAGAAAAGTTAACCCCCCCCCCAATTTTGGAAAAATGAAGAAAAAAATGTTTTTAAATGACTTCTAACTGCCTCCAAACTTAAGTTTTGAGGTCCAAATGAATGTTTTAAGCGATAAAAAGCTCAAAAATGTTATAAAAAGGGCTTTTTGACCTAAAATTAGCGTTTTTTACCTATTTTTTCTTCAAAATAAAAAAAACGATATGGGTAAAATGCACTCCAGAAAAAAACGATATGGGTATTTCGTCTCGGATTTTAACCCCCCCCCCTAATTTGGGGTTTAACTTCCCACTCGGGACCAAGTTCCCCATGTATGCTGGGACCCCCTAAATTTTGAGGGGTGGGGGGTGTCAGGGGTACCCCCAATTTTAGGGAGGTGTAGGTTGTAATAGAAAAAACTTTGGAGGGTATAACCAAACATCGACAAGTGATCCGGAGTAAGGAGGTGAGAACACAGATCAAAAAGATAAACTAGGAGAAACACAAAATATCCTTATAACTTTTTTTTTTCTGGAATGCATTAATAGATGAACCCAGTAAAAAAGCTAGGGGGAGATGTTTACCCCGGGTAAATGAAATTTCAAAATCTAGGGGAGACCTAGGGGAGGAGAGACTCCCCCATAGTTTTCTCAGGGGTCGACCAAGTCTGGAAGATTTTGAAACCTAGATGGGGGTAAGGTGGGGTCCGGTGTTCCAAAGCAAAACAGTTTTAAACCATAATAACTTTAATAATTGTTCATTTTATAAGATATTACTACAGTTTATTGAATATGAAAGCAATATTTAGGTATAAAAAAAGGATGAAAAAACATTCTCAGTTTGTGTTAAAAATTCACGTTTTTGGAAGGAAATTTAGTATAAAAAAGTACATAAAATTTTCTCGAGAGAGGAGGGGAAGGGGTCAGATGTTCAAAATCTAGAGGGGAGTCAGGGGTAAAAAATTGGAAAATTTAGGGGGGGAGGGAGAGGCCCTGGATTTTTTTTTAGGGGGGGGGGAGCCAAAATTTCAAAGCATATTAAAAAAAAAAAAGGAAAGAGGTAGGGGGGGGGGAAATCCATGAAAAGCAAAATAAACCCACACCCTTTTTTTTCTATGAGTGCATTTTACCCTTATTGCTTTTTGATTTTAAAGAAAAAATAGGATAAAAAAAACACTAATATTAGTCAAAAAGCCTTTTTTACTGCATTTTATGAGCTTTTTATTGTTTAAAACATTCAACTTGACCTGAAAACTTAAATTTGGAGACAGTAGAAGTCATTTAAAACACATATTTTTCTTCAGTTTTCCAAAATTAGGGGTCTTAAAACCTTTTTTGTCCCCTGCCATTATAGGTGGGCAGGGGGGATTGGGGGGTTATATCTTCTCTAAAAATTTTGGATTTTGCTGACAGCCTCCCCCCTCCTAAATTTGGGGTACCCTGGGACAAATTACCTCAAATTCGCCTCCCAGAGAAAAATTTTTAAGTGTTATAAAAGAACTAAAAAAAATTTTCCACTTCGCGCGGAGAGTTAATTGTTAATTGACAATTTATCTTAGTTTTTCAATTACAAATCGATTATCCCGTTCAGTAGTTGGTATACAGTTTAATAAAACCACTATAAACACTATTATCCTTTAATTAACGTTTTAAACACATGTTTTAAATGTGTAGGTATAAGAAACCTTAAATTTTGAAATAAGTATCATCTGGAAATAAAATTTCAAGTGTATTTTAGCGCCTTAAATTAAATTTTTACCCCCCGGGGGGCATTTGGCCCCCCGGACCCCCCTGACAAGGGGCTCCGCTCCTTGACCCTGCTGGGGGCTCTCGCCCCCCAGACCCGCCCCCCCAGACCTCCCTTCAGGGTTAGTAAGGTACCCATACCGGCCCCCCGAAATGAAATCCTGGGCACGCCACTGTCAAAGGGGGGGTCTGTGTCGACGTAACTTTTCCCTTTGCCGACCTAAAAGAGGGGTTTAGATCCCCCCCTGGCTACGCCCATGTATGTATATAATCTTTAATTAAATATAAGATTATGGATTAAAAAGTTTGTGATACTTGACTTTATAATCAAGACAATAATATTATTATTCTATTATTACGTAATTATTAAAAAAAACTATGATTTCTAATCTAATTATAAGAATAGTATAAACACATTATTAATAAAAGAATTAAAAAATAAAATTTTGTAAGTTGCAATAAGGTCTTATTTCAATTTTACACAGTTTTAAAGCATTTATAAGCTTGTTTTACGTTTTTTTCTATTTTCTTTCTAATGATCAGATAACAGAATTAATATCATACTAAGCATAGTTTATGCATAGTTTAATTCTTCTGTTTTCATCATTTCATTGTGTTTATTTTTTCTTTTTCTGTTTTTTTTTTTCATCAACAACATCTTTTACGCGTTTAAGCCCATTTTAAGGCAGCGCGAAAATATTGGGTACACCCCCCCCCCTCAAAATTTGGGTCTTGCCGGACACCCCCCCCTAAAATTTGCCCCCCCCCCAACACCCCCACCCCCAAAAAATCCGAGAGGCTGCCCACCGTATGCCCCTCCCCCACTTCTCTCTGAGTGGGAGGGGGGTTAAACCACCCCCATCTTAGAATTAGGGGGTTAACCCCCAACCACCCCCACCTCCGTGCCCATGTATGAATATAACCCCCCCCCGCCCACCTATAATATTATAGCGCTAACTGATTGCTTTCACATCTGAGAATTTGTTGTGTAAAGAATTTTCTTTAGGAACGCCTCCCTTTCAGCAGCAGACGGCCATGGCGGGTCCACCCATCCAGCAGCAAGCCTTTACGACCCCGGGACCCGCCGGGACGCCCCAGTTCCAAATCATCCCCTTCAATCCCGCCACACCCACCTCCGTCGGCTACCAACCCCAGGTTTGTTTGTCTGTTTGTTTGCTTAGTTAAGTCTGCGATTTCCCCTTTTAAGTGGGGGAGTTGCGCACAGGGCACCGTTTTGAAGTTAGCGGTATGAATGGAATTTAGAATTATTAAACATAGTTAGTTTTTAATAGAAAAACAAAAAAGTTTTAGTGCGAAGAAGGGACATTTTTGGAAAAACTCAGAAAAAATATTTACACCTTTAAGCTAAAGAATAAATTAAAAATAATGAATAAAAAATAAAAATAAACAAAAGGCCTACATAATTAGAAAGAGTATAATAATGACCATAAACAAAAACAGATGTTACGCGTTTGTGCGCTTCTTTGGACGTGTAATGGACAAAATAAGTAAAATAGTTGCACGTCATAAGCAGGGCTATTTTACTTATTTTACAACAAGAAACAAGCTAAAATTTTTCATAAAACAATTATTACCACAATGTAAAAATTTTAAATAAAGAATGAAAAAATTTTGAATAACATAATATGCGTTAAAGATTGAAATTAATTTGGCAGCAAGGTTCTAGCGTGTGCAACAAACAAAAATAGATAAATAAGTTAACAAAAAAGTAATAATAATAAAGCTTAATTTAAAATAAATATATGAAAATTCATATATAAATAGACGTAATTTTTGTGTGTGTGTGTGCATGTGCGCGTGCGTGCGCGCGCACGTGCGTGTTTGGAGTGTGTGTGTCTGTATGTTCTCTTTGAACTCCTCCTTCCCCAACCACCCAACTAAGCAGCAAGGTTGAAGAACTAATTATTGGAAACCTTATAGCTCGGTGAGTGTTGTAAGGGGGTTAAATGTTGAAAAACTTTCCATGAACATAGACTGGACAACGCATTTTCACCAAAGGAACCTATAGATTTTGGAAGTTAAAAAATTTGTCATCTTCGAATTGACTCAAACTTATTAGTAAGAGTAATTTAGCCAATGTAAAGCCAGAATATCATGTTGTTTGTTTTTTTGTTTGTTTTTTGTGAAAGATGAGCAGGGAAATCTTTATGCTAGGAATAATGTTTTTTTACTCAAAGGGGGAGTGACCTTTCTCCTCAACCACAAAAGGGATTGGGCCATAGATGTTTTTGGAGAGGGACAGAGGGGCCCACCCCCCTAGAGCCAAAATTTTGGACCCCCCCCTTAGAAAAAATCCAGGGCCCCCCTCAACCCCAAAGCTCGAGAGCGGTCCGGCCTGACCCCCCTAGCGAGGCTGACCCCCCTTCTCCCCCCTCCCGACCAATTTGGAAGTATATATTTTTATTTACTGTCAAAAACACGGTTTTTTAGTTAAAAACAATGTTTAAATACACTTTTTAGGCCTAAATAGGCGGTTTTAGTACATAAAATTCAATATTAGACCTAAAAACACTTAAATTATTGAGGTAAAAAAATTTGTTAAAAATTGGACCCCTCTGACCCCCCCCCCCCTAAATTTGAAATCTCGCACCCGGGATCGACCCCTTCTAAAAAGTCAGGGGGGTCCGGACCACCCTGGACACCCCTCCCCCCAAAAAAAAAAATTGGCCTTCCACCCGGGGGTGAACCCCCCCTAGCGAACCCGACTAAAAACATCTATGGATTGGGCTTAATGAGATATCATTACAAAGCTTACATTCCAAAGAATGTCATAAAAGGGTTGCAATTTTAAAAAAATCGCATGGACATCTTTAGGCTGGACAACGCATTTTCACAAAAAGGGGGCCCCTATGGACTTTAAAAGTTGAAAAAAAATTGTCTTTGAATTGGCTCAAGCTTATTGGCTAGAGTAATTACTCAATGGAAAGCCAAAATATTATGTGTTTTTTTTTGTTTGTTTTTTTTGAAAAATTAACAAGGACATACTGGACAACATGTTTTCACTAAAGCAGGGAGGGTTCCTACTCTCCAACTGCAGAACGGATTAAGCTAAATGAGATATCATTGCAAACCTTACAAATCGGGGAACGTTATAAAGAGATTGAAATTTTTAAAAAAATCGCATGGACATCTTTAGACTGGACAATGCGTTTTCACATATAGCGGCCCTATGGACCTTAAAAGCTGCGAAATTTTTGTCTTTGAATTGGCTTAAACTTAAATTGGTTAGAGTAATTAGTCAATGGAAAGCCAGATTTTCTTCTTTTTTTGAAAAAAATGTACATGGACATTTTAATACTGGACAACATATTTCCACTAAAGAGAGGAAAGACTCTAATCCCCAATCGCAGAACGGATTAGGCTAAATGATATATCATTGAAAAGATCACAGTCTGGGGAATTTCATAATGAGTGTTGAATATATAAAAAAATAACATGAACATCTACATCTTTATGCTGGACAAGAAATTTTCACGAAAAGAGGGATGTTCTTGAGTGTTCAACTTCAAACACAAAAAGATTGGGCTAAATGAGATATTGAAAAACTTATAGCTCAGGAAGTATCTTCATAAAACAATTGAAATAAATAAAATTAACGTGGACATCTTTATGCTGGACAACATGTTACCACCAAAATGGGAACGGACCCGTCTTCTCAACCACAAAATAAATTGGACTAAATAAAGTCTCATTACAAACCTAGCAGTCCATTTGATATCATAGAAGGGATGAATTGCAAAAAAGAAAAAAGTTAACAAATGAATCCGAAAAATACAGGGAAAATCATTTGTCAGCCGTATGGCTGACACGGGTTACTTGTATTTATAAAAATTTAAAACAATTGAAATAAAGACACGTATCTATTTAAAAAGTTAAATCATTTAAAAAATAAAACAATATATAATAAAAACACGTGACAAAGGCTGTACACGAACTGAAAAATCACATGCGATTGCACAAAATATTCAGCAATTTATGACACGTAAGAAGGGCAATTATCAGTGAACTGAGCATAAATCGGTTACAATTTTTTTCTTCTTTTCCAGTCACATTTTTTTAATAACTTATTTGAAAAATAAAATAATTTGGTTTTTTACAGTGCACTTCATTTTTAAGTTTATAGAATTATATTTAAAATTTTGAATTAAATTAAAATTTTTTGAACCCTTTCGTTTGTTGTTTCTCAGTCGCCTTTATTTACCTAACTTGTAATAATTGGTTTTTAGTACATGATTCAGAGGCCTTATATGGTTCAGCCGCAGCAGTCGATACAAAGTGATAACGGTCAAACCCAGCAGCAGTTGCAATACGGTAATTTTTTGGAAAAATCAAGCGATTGTATAGTTTTCAGGGACGTAAACAGGGGGGGGGCGGGCGCCCCCCCCCCCGGCCCCAAAACGGTCGGACAGGGGGAAAGAAAGAATAGTGGGCGGCCCCGAGGGGCGTGGCCGCCTCCCCACCGAAATGGTAAAAAAGATAGTAAAATTTAGGGGTTTTTAGAGGCTAAAAAGTCAAATTTTCTAGCGCCTCGCTAGACGCTTGGCGCCAAACTATAAAAGCTAATTTTAGTACCACAATTCATTCCCAAAAACCAAAAAATTTTCCGCTTCGCTTCGCTCAGCGGTCACTTTCTATAGATACATACATATATCTCGCTATTTATCTTGCCTAATGCTAATGTTATTTTGAAAGTTAGTAAATATTTTTTTATAAGTAATAAGTACTACACAAAAAAGAAACAACCAAGTTGATTTATGTACCTCCCCCCTCCCAAATTTTCCTGCCGCTTATAGCATTGGCTCAGATTTTTTCATATAGGTAGGTATCCTAAAAAACATAGAGTCGATATGTTGCTCCTGTGCATTGGTTTACAATGTGGGTGTAGCCTAAGAAAGGGGTCTGAAAAGTCTAAATTGTTTTTTTTGTAAAATCCAGGCTCTGCCAATGTGTGCTAATGTAATTGGTTCAACGAAGAACATGTTTTTACCGCTAAAAACATTAGATAATACGTTATTAGGCCAAACAGTGCATTATACAGCTTTATCTAGGTTTATCCCTGCTCTTTTAACGTTTTCAAAAATTAAGGGGGGCTCCTCCCCCCCTCCCAAAATTTTGGGGGCCCCCGAAATTTTTTTGTACTACAATCCACCCCCCCCAAAATGAAATCCTGGGTACGTCCCTGATAGTTTTTTTTATAAGAAACTATATTATTTGCTCGATTTTCTGTTTTTCTAAATAGAATAAATGACTTGCATATGTAATTGACGAGGAAAATTATCGTAGCATATTTAAAGTGCAATATGTCGTCTGGGGTTTTGAGAAAAACAATAACCACATCAACAGCTTCAAAATTTGCTAACGTATGCTGGACGAGTATTTTAACAGAATTATTGGATTCAGTGGCATGCCCAGGAGGGCGGCCGAAAAGGCCCCCCCCCCCCGAAATCCGGCGAAGCCGGATTTCCTTCGTAAGGGGGAGGGAGGGCCCTTACGTTTTTTGAATTTTTTTGGAGGAGAAAATTATTTTCTGAAAGATTAATACAGAAACTTTCCTGATGCCTTCCAAAAGCATAATAATCAAAAAACCCAATTTTTGCCGCTTCGCGGGTAGTTTAGATTGACAATTTATCTTAGTTTTTCAATTTCAAATAGATTTTTAGGCCTAATGGTTAAGGCATGGCCTATATGTTAAATAAAACTAATATAAACACTATTAACCTTTTATTAATGTTTTAAACCCATGTTTTAAATATATAGGGATAAAAAAGCTAAATTTTGTATTAATTATCATCTGGAATTAAAATTCCTAGTGTATTTCATCGCCTTAAATTAAAAATTTCTCCTCCAGGGGCATTTTGCCCTCGAACCCTCCCACCCTCAGGGTTCATCTATTACCCCCCAGACCGCCCCACCCCCAAATGAAATCCTGGGCACGCCACTGATTGGATTGGTTTTGTATTGGGAATTTAACTTAATTAATTCAATTAATATTAATACAGGCTCTCAAATGGTAAACGTGGGGATGCAGCGAGCTATCCCGGGGCGAGTGGTGTTCAGCCCTCCGACAGCAGCGCTGGGAGCCAACAAGGGACCAGCAACGCCTCCCAACCGCCCACACCAGGGCCGAGCGTATTTAATCCGAGTCCGGCCACCTTGTGCGGCTCCGCCCCCTCTGCCGCTGGATACCCGCCCTCAGCCCCGCAGACGCCGCACGCGGCTCCGCCCACACAGCTACCGCCAGCAGACCTTCTACACCCGCAAGGACAGGTAGACAGTCGGACATTTGACTCCGTGTTTATAATCTTGTCGAAGGATTGAGAAAACAGGGTTTTGTCGGAGTCCTCTTTTTATAGAAAAATTTTGCCAACACCCGATAAGAACAAATAGGTTACCCACTAGCCGCACTACCCTATAAATTTTTTGCCCTTGCTTTAACATTTCTAAATATTTCAAACTGCCGTGTCCCCCTCGAAAAAAATTGTAACTGCTTTTTCATTCTGAGTTTTTTTTATTATTTTTAACAAAAATTCTCAACGCAAAATCATTACTTTAAACACTTTTTTAGTCAATAACATATTGTTTTGTAATAGAACAATCTGAAACGGTTTTTTTTTGAAATTGGAACTTCTCTCAGTCGTCTTAATAATTTTCGGCTTAGGTTTTGGTGAATTTAAACTTTAAGCTTATATTCATTGTGTTTATATTGTTTAATAACTCGGATTATATCTCTATAAATTCCAGTTTTTTAAAACGTCGTATTTCTCAAACATCAACACGACTGGAGTTTTTATTTATTAATATTTCAGGTGTTCCATGGTTCCGATGCAGGGTCCTGCCCAAGGAGACGCGTCTCCGTTCATCCAGGCGGGGCCGATGTACGGGGCTCAGGCGCAGGCAGCGGCGCTGGCTGCCGAGTTCTTGCCCCAAGTGGGGGCTTTACCCCCAGGGTACCTCCCGGAGCTCTCGCCGGCTACGCGGCCCAGCCGGCTCAAACCGGGATGGTCATGGACGCTTACACTCAGCAGTTTGCCGCTCAGCAGCAAGGTGGGTGGTTTTAGTGATCTTACACGGAGCGCCGCTTTTCGGAGCTTCGGAGCTGTGCTAAACATTTTAAATTCATATTTAGAAGTTAAATTTTTATTTTTTTTTTAAACAAAACTATAGATTATGGGCATGAAATTGAAAATTTTAAATTTCATTTTCTACTGGTTTAAATTTGTGGTCTTATTTCTTCGGTTAAAAATTGTTTTGGTTAGGTTTTTTTTGCTATTTTATTTTTAGTCTAGGTTAATATTTGCTTATTGTGCTGTAACGACAATTAATTGTAGCAAGCATTCTTTTTAATGATATGTGGTAGTGTATTAACTATGCTTAAAATACAGTTTTTTTAGTTTGATTATTTTTAAAGTGCTTATTGATGTTTCTCTTTTTATTTTGTCTATAATTGGCAGCCTTTATTTTCTTTTAAAATTCTGTGGTTTTGATTTACCGATTTTGATTTAACTCACAGTTTTAGTAAAGGTTGAAAAGACAATTAAAAAACGTATCTATTTGCTGACTTTAACTGGTTTTTTTTCTTAATGGTAATTAATTATTCACCAACGAAAATTTTTGTTATTGGGAAATGCCTTCGTACATATCACAAAATTGAGATATTTCTAAAAAAACATAAAAAATGATTTAATAAAAAATTTTGAATAAAATAAGTTTTCTTTTTTTTTCTTTGATTTTTTGTTTATTAACGCCGGTTATTTTCCGAAGTCAACAAATTACACGAACTTTTTGACCGGCTCACATAAATTTTTTCAAGATGTTACTGTAGTTAGCAAAGAATGAACATGTGGCATTGCTTCTGGTTTTGTTTCAGCACAGGCGTACACAATTAGCACGCAAGGCGCCTTGCCCGCGGCTACAGTAGGAGTTCCAGCACAGGTTCTCTCAAGGTCAGGGTCTATGACTCTAACTGGAGCCCTTTTGGCCACCCTGCACACAGGTAAAATAAAATACCGCAAAGATTGCATAACATAAACTTTTATTAAGCTGTTTAGATAACTTTAACGCCAATTTTAATCGAAAGAATTCAGACAGAAATCACTGGATTGTTGCTTAATTCTATATTTTTTTTGTTTTATCGTGGGCGAAAGAAAAATGAATAATAGAAAAATTCGTTCCTTTTTAAAATACTATTTTTATTGCTTGGCCTGACCGCCTAGTTTTAGAATGAGGATTTCCTTACTTTTTTTTAAATGTTTTAGTATTAATTTTATTCAATTTCGATTTATTAAGTAAAGGTGGGCGGTAATTGGTTTACAAATTTTCTTACAACAAAACTGTAGAAAGATGTTCAAAATGTTACTGACAAACATTGTTATTTCCACTTTCAGCCATTATAAATAGCATCAGTTTGGTTGCTTTATAAGTATTGATAATAAATTTGTATCGTAAATTTTTGGCTTATAACAAAAACGAGGCTTGTAATATAATATTTCTTGGTTTAATAGCTTAATTCTACATTCTTTTAGTGCATGTTTTTTATTTTTATATTTTTTCCCGTTGCCTTGTTGGCTTTTTCCTCGTTACAACCGTGAAACCTTCATACGACAAAGGTGAAAACTTCATAAAATTTGAGGGATTCCATTTATTTAGAAAAACGCTAAGAATGGGGTATTTGAGATATACCCAAAAAAAATTTTGCGACACCCCCGCCCCAATTTTCGAGGGTCGGATATACCCCCCAAAAAAAATCCGGAAGGCTGCCCACCTATGAACGTAATACACTGTATCCGTGAGAAAAATCTGCATATTGCTACCGTACAGCTTTAAGCATTTCGCTCGCTGGGCACTATTCGCGCAGACAACATTATGAATGACGGAAGTACGACTTAGATCATACGAAGGTTTCACGGTTGTAACCAAGTAAAAGGTAGTCACGGGAACGGCTTAACTGAATAGTCTGAATAAAGTTTTTATATTCAATCAACACAACCTATAATGCATGTGTTAAACATTCTAATAATTAATAAACGGCACTGTTGTACAGTCTGCTTTTGATTTTGCTAGTTTTTTTAGTTATTATTTTGATTTAAATTTAAGTTTTTTTACTAAGCTCAACTCAATTTCACACGTTTATTAACTTGGTTGTTTTTTTTATTCTTTTGGTTTTCTAAGTTTTTTTTTACTAAACTGACCAGCCAATAATCCAATGATCCCTCCCATTCCATTGTGAAAAATGTTAGCTTTTGTTTTATTTATGTGAACAATAAACAAAAAATTGACAGTCCTTCCTGGAACAGTGGAATTTAAAAAAAAAACCTACAATCTGCACAAAAATTTTGGGTAATCGACAAAACTCGAATTTTAAGTGGTAATATCTCAGAGATTTATACAAACAATAATTCCAAAAAAATAACTCAGATTCTTGACAATTAAACTGACCTCATCACTGCGACCAATGCATTAAAAAACTTAGCTCTTAACAAAAGCTTTTTGTAAATGTCAAAATAAGAAAGACCGTTTAGTAAGCTGCAAGATCAAGTCTTTCCGAGTATCTCTTAAAAATTTGAGCAAAGCTGAATTTTTTAGGGTTAGGTTTTGTGGAAAGTAGTAAAAATTTTAGCAATAAAATGGGTCAAAACAAGTATGAAATCAAAATGACTTGACATTTTTCTGTTTGTCTCTACTGTACTTTTAATTCTAAAAAATTAACTTCACACACAGCCAATATAAGTTCACCAATGGTCTTAGTTTGACCCATTAGTCATAGCGGTAATAAATACTTTATAATCAGTTTATGTATTTTAGGTCCACCTGTAACACACGGGGTTCACCAAAACGCCGGTTAATCATTCAGACTTCTACGTTATTCATTAAATGCTGGTAAGTTTTATATTGGATTTACTTAATATTATTAAGTCAAGTCGAATCCACGATTTGTTTATTGTGCTAGCTTGTTTTAAACTATTTTTTATATAATTTAACTGTTATATTTTTACGAAAATCTGGGCGGCTTGTGAGTGGTTATTATATCCTCCCATTTTTTAAATTGCCAACACAACCTTCTTTTGAAATTTAGAAGTACCCCTGAAACACCTCGCCGCCCGCCCCCTTCAGAATGTTCAGGCTCCTAGTACTAAAACGTTTAAAATAAGGATTTGGGAAGGTATCCCCCGCTACGCTCCCTCTCCTCCCTTCAATAAAAAATACAAGAGCCTTTTCACTTTTATCCTGAACGACCACTACGACCACCCGTACTTATCCATGTCTTCCACAAAAACAATTTCGACAAAAAATACTTAGGTTCTTTCTATTTTACCATTACACTGAGCCCTACTTTTTACATTACGTGTGAGAATTAAAAAATCAAAATACGCATACTTTTAAACATAGATGTTTTTGGTCGGGTCTGCAAAGATAAAGTCCTTCCTGCTTAGAAAGCCAAAATTCTTTGGGGATGCAAACCCCCTGGGTTTTTAGGGGGAGGGGTCGACTCGGCGGAGTACGAGAGTTTTAAATTTAGGGGAGGGGTCCAATTTTTTAACAAAGTTATTTTAAATCAGTAATTTAAATGTTTTTAGGTTTATTATTAAATTTTATTTACTAAAACAGCTTATTTGTGCCTAAAAAGTGTATTTACACACATTTTTTAAAGAACGTGTTTGAAAAAACTTTATCTATGCGTAAAAAAATATATTCTTCAGACTTGTGCACGGTCTGAAAATGCCCCCCCCCCGTTTTATTAGCCGCCCATAATTTGTCCCCTTGCATCTATTGCCCCTGCCCAAAAATAAAAAAGTTACTCAAAACTATGGTGCTATTTTTGACTTATTATGACACCATAATCGCAAAATTTTTGCAGTTTTAGCCTATTTCAATGAATTTTAGACCATTTTAGACCTTTTTTTCTTAAATTTCAATTTTTTTACTCTTTTTTTGTTTTTTTCCTTTCTTTTTTTTTCTTTTTTGTTTTTCTTTTTTTTTCTCCTATGCTTGCCCCCCCGGTTTTATTGACCACCGTTTGGAACTCCCCCTTGTCCCATACCCTTGGAATTGCCTCCCCACGTAAAAGTTGCGGGGGGGGGGGGGGGGTTAATGCTCGGGTCTGAATCATAAATATAATCCCCTTTCCCCCCACCCAATTCCTGTAATTTTTTGAATCATTAAAGGGTAATGTCATATAATTATATTATTAAAAAAGTTGTAAACTAAAATGATGTCTTCCTGTTGCTTCGGTGGCGAAGAAAACATGATTTTTGAGGGCAAAATAAAACTAAAGATAAATCCTATCAGGGTGAAAAAAGATGAGTGGTAAAGTAACCACTCGTTCTTTGAGAAAATATCACGTGCAGAGAAACACATGACGTAACTAAATAATAATTGGTTACATAACCGCTAAAAACTTTTTTAAAAATTTTTCTCGCTTACAGGTTTATTGTTTATTTCTTCCTGGCGGAGAGCGGTTACGCCCTTAATTTCAGCCTGGAAGACTTTAGCTTTAATATCATCCATCACTAATACTAACGAAACTTATATTTTTGACATCACTTTTTCAAAAAAAAGCAGTTCTGCCGAACTGAACTGAAATTAGTAAAACTTGCAAAAACTAAATTATGGTTTGGAAGTTTTTAAATTACAATATTGATTGCCAATCGATTAAATAGTACCGTTTTAAAACAAACCAAACGAAAAAACCTCACCAAAAACTAAATCGTAATATTTGCTGTTTTTTTAAATAGGTGTATTTAAATCACTTAATTTAATAAATTTTGAAGTAAACAAAATTGAAAACTTATAATCTTTAGTTCTACAAATTTTTACTAAAGCTAAAGTCTTTCAGGCTGAAATTAAAGGCGTAATCGCTTTCCGCAGGGAAGAAATAACCAATAAATCCATGAGCAAAAAAATTTAAAAAAGTTTTCAGCTGTTGTGTAACCAATTATTATTTAGTTGCATCATAATTTATCTTTAATATATTATTATGCCCAGACAGCATAACTTTTTCGCTTTAAAAACTGCTTTCTCAAACACCATGGTGTTTGCAAAAAACTGTAGTCTTGTTATAAAACTCGTTACCCCAATAGTAATTTAACTTTGCTGTAATTTATTTGTTTTTCTTATTGTGATCTGAAACATAGATTGGCCCTAAATAGAAATACATGCATCACGAATTACACCATACTGGGAGTTTAATAAACCACAGATTGTTTTCTTAATTAATTAGGTTTTTCTTAATAAATAAAAAAACTTTCCTGGAAGCGTGATATTTCTTGTGGTTACGCTGCATCGAATATTTGAGTTTTAATAGAAATATTAATAATGTTTTAATTCTTGTATAATAATATAATATTAATAAACTATTCTAAAAAAGAACTAGATGGAGCTACACTGTTTTCTTAATCGCAGACCGGAACCAAAAAAATAGAAGATAAGCAGCCGGAGAACAATTTAGTTTTGAAACGAAGCCGGAAAAGATGTCTGAAATATAATTTAAATAATATGATTTATATTATTTTTAACTAATTTTGATGTCTCTAAAACTTTAAAAGCAAACTTTTTTTTTGAAGAAAAGCTTTTTTTTTGGGGGGGGGGGGGAAGGGGATTATATTTTATGATTCAGACCCAAGCATTAACCCCCCCGGAGTTTTATGTGGTGGAGGCAATTCCAAGGGTATGGGACAAGGGGCAATTTTTTTCGAAACGGTGGTTAATAAAACCGGGGGGGGCAAGCATGGGAGAAAAAAAGAAAACAAAAAGAAAAAAAAGAAAGGAAAAAAACAAAAAAAGATAAAAAATCGAAATTTAAGTAAAAAAGGTCTAAAATGGCTTAAATTGCATTGGAATAGGCTAAAAACTGCAAAAATTTTGCGACGATGACATCATAATAAGTCAAAAATGGTGCCATAAGTTTTGGGTACTTTTTCATTTTTGGGCGGTAGGGGGACAAATTATCTAATAAAACGGGGGGGGGCATTTCCAGACCGTGCACAAGTCTGAAGAATATATTTTTTTACGCATAGATAAAGTTTTTTCAAACACGTTCTTTAAAAAAAGTGTGTAAATACACTTTTTAGGCACAAATAAGCTGTTTTAGTAAATAAAATTTAATAATAAACCTAAAAACATTTAAATTACTGATTTAAAAAAACTTTGTTAAAAAATCGGACCCCTCCCTAAATTTAAAATCTCGGACTTCGCCGAGTCGACCTCTCCCCCTAAAAACCCAGGGGGTTTGCATCCCCAAAGAATTTTGGCTTTCTAAGCAGGGAAGGACTTTATCTTTGCAGACCCGACCAAAAACATCTATGTTTAAAAGTATGCGTATTTTGATTTTTTAATTCTCACACGTAATGTAAAAAGTAGGGCTTAGTGTAATGGTAAAATAGAAAGAACCTAAGTATTTTTTGTCGAAATTGTTTTTGTGGAAGACATGGATAAGTACGGGTGGTCGTAGTGGTCGTTCAGGATAAAAGTGAAAAGGCTCTTGTATTTTTTATTGAAGGGAGGAGAGGGCGCGTAGCGGGGGATATCTTCCCAAATCCTTATTTTAAACGTTTTAGTACTAGGAGCCTGAACATTCTGAAGGGGGCGGGCGGCGAGGTGTTTCAGGGGTACTTCTAAATTTCAAAAGAAGGTTGTGTTGGAAATTTAAAAAATGGGAGGATATAATAACCACTCACAAGCCGCCCAGATTTTCGTAAAAATATAACAGTTAAATTATATAAAAAAATAGTTTAAAACAAGCTAGCACAATAAACAAATCGTGGATTCGACTTGACTTAATAATATTAAGTAAATCCAATATAAAACTTACCAGCATTTAATGAATAACGTAGAAGTCTAAATGATTAACCGGCGTTTTGGTGAACCCCGTGTGTTACAGGTGGACCTAAAATACATAAACTGATTATAAAGTATTTATTACCGCTATGACTAATGGGTCAAACTAAGACCATTGGTGAACTTATATTGGCTGTATCTGAAGTTAATTTTTTAGAATTAAAAGTACAGTAGAGACAAACACAAAAATGTCAAGTCACTTTAATTTCATACTTGTTTTGACCCATTTTATTGCTAAAATTTTTACTACTTTCCACAAAACCTAACCCTAAAAATTCAGCTTTGCTCAAATTTTTAAGAGATACTCGGAAAGACTTGATCTTGCAGCTTACTAAACGGTCTTTCTTATTTTGACATTTACAAAAAGCTTTTGTTAAGAGCTAAGTTTTTTAATGCATTGGTCGCAGTGATGAGGTCAGTTTAATTGTCAAGAATCTGAGTTATTTTTTTGGAATTATTGTTTGTATAAATCTCTGAGATATTACCACTTAAAATTCGAGTTTTGTCGATTACCCAAAATTTTTGTGCAGATTGTAGTTTTTTTTTTTAAAATTCCACTTTTCCAGGAAGGACTGTCAATTTTTTGTTTATTGTTCACATAAATAAAACAAAAGCTAACATTTTTCACAATGGAATGGGAGGGATCATTGGATTATTGGCTGGTCAGTTTAGTAAAAAAAAACTTAGAAAACCAAAAGAATAAAAAAACAACCAAGTTAATAAACGTGTGAAATTGAGTTGAGCTTAGTAAAAAAACTTAAATTTAAATCAAAATAATAACTAAAAAAACTAGCAAAATCAAAGGCAGACTGTACAACAGTGCCGTTTATTAATTATTAGAATGTTTAACACATGCATTATAGGTTGTGTTGATTGAATATAAAAGCTTTATTCGGACTATTCAGTTAAGCCGTTCCCGTGACTACCTTTTACTTGGTTACAACCGTGAAACCTTCGTATGATCTAAGTCGTACTTCCGTCATTCATAATGTTGTCTGCGCGAATAGTGCCCAGCGAGCGAAATGCTTAAAGCTGTACGGTAGCAATATGCAGATTTTTCTCACGGATACAGTGTATTACGTTCATAGGTGGGCAGCCTTCCGGATTTTTTTTGGGGGGTATACCGACCCCCGAAATTGGAGGGGGGTGTCCCAAAATTTTTTTTGGGGTATATCTCAAATACCCCATTTTTAGCGTTTTTAGTACTGGGACCCCTCAAATTTTATGAAGTTTTCACCTTTGTCGTACTAAGGTTTCACGGTTGTAAAGAGGAAAAAGCCAACAAGGCAACGGGAAAAAATATAAAAATAAAAACATGCACTAAGAATGTAGAATTAAGCTATGAAACCAAGAATATTATATTACAAGCCTCGTTTTTGTTATAAGCCAAAAATTTACGATACAATTTTATTATCAATACTGGATAAAGCAACCAAACTGATGCTATTTATAATGGCTGAAAGTGGAAATAACAATGTTTGTCAGTAACATTTTGAATATCTTTCTACAGTTTTGTTGTAAGAAAATTTAGAACCAATCACCGCCCACCTTTACTGAATAAATCGAAATTGAATAAAATTAATACTAAAACATTTAAAAAAAAAGTAAGGAAATCCTCATCTAAAACTAGGTGGTCGGGCCAAGCAATAAAAATAGTATTTTAAAAAGTAACGAATTTTTCTATTATTCATTTTTCTTTCGCCCACGATAAAACAAAAAAAATATAGAATTAAGCAACAATCCAGTGATTTCTGTCTGTATCCTTTCGATTAAAATTGGCGTTAAAGTGATCCAAACAGCTTAATAAAAGTTTATGTTATGCAATCTTTCTGTATTTTATTTTACCTGTGTGCAGGGTGGCCAAAGGGGCTCCAGTTAGAGTCATAGACCCGGACCTTGAGAGAACCGGGGCTGGAACTCCTATGGTAGCCGCGGGCAAGGCGCCTTGCGTGCTAATTGTGTACGCCTGTGCTGAAACAAAACCAGAAGCAATGCCACATGTTCATTCTTTGCTAACTACAGTAAAATCTTTAAAAAATTTATGTGAGCCGGTCAAAAAGTTCGTGTAATTTTTTGACTTCGGAAAATAACCGGCGTTAATAAACAAAAAATCAAAGAAAAAAAAAGAAAACTTATTTTATTCAAAGTTTTTTATTAAAATATTTTTTATGTTTTTCTAGAAATATCTCAATTTTGTGATATGTACGAAGGCATTTCCCAATAACAAAAAATTTCGTTGGTGAATAATTAATTACCATTAGAAAAAAACCCAGTTAAAGTCAGCAAATAGATACGTTTTTTAATTGTCTTTTCAACCTTTACTAAAACTGTGAGTTAAATCAAAATCGGCAAATCAAAACCACAGAATTTTAAAAGTAAATAAAGCTGCAATTATAGACAAAATAAAAAGAGAAACATCAATAAGCACTTTAAAAATAATCAAACTAAAAAACTGTATTTTAAGCATAGTTAATACACTACCACACACCACTAAAAGATGCTTGCTACAATTAATTGTCGTTACAGCACAATAAGCAAATATTAACCTAGATGAAAATAAAATAGCAAAAAAAACCTAAAAAGATTTTTAACCAAATAAGACCACAAATTTAAACCAGTAGAAAATGAAATTTAAAATTTTCAGTTTCATGCCCATAATCTATAGTTTTGTTTAAAAAAAAAATAAAATTTAACTTCTAAATATGAATTTAAAATGTTTAGCACAGCTCCGAAGCTCCGAAAAGCGGCGCTCCGTGTAATATCACTAAAACCACCCACCTTGCTGCTGAGCGGCAAACTGCTGAGTGTAAGCGTCCATGACCATCCCGGTTTGAGCCGGCTGGGCCGCGTAGCCGGCGAGAGCTCCGGGAGGACCCTGGGGGTAAGCCCCCACTTGGGGCAAGACCCCGGCAGCCAGCGCCGCTGCCTGCGCCTGAGCCCCGTACATCGGCCCCGCCTGGATGAACGGAGACGCGTTTCCTTGGGCAGGACCCTGCATCGGAACCATGAACACCTGAAATATTAATAAATAAAAACTCCAGTCGTGTTGATGTTTGAGAAATACGACGTTTTAAAAAACTGGAATTTATAGAGATATAATCCGAGTTATTAAACAATATAAACACAATGAATATAAGCTAAAGTTTAAATTCACCAAAACCTAAGCCGAAAATTATTAAGACGATGAGAGAAGTTCAATTTCAAAAAAAAACCGTTTCAGATTGTTCTATTACAAAACAATATGTTATTGACTAAAAAAAGTGTTTTAAAGTAATGATTTTGCGTTGAGAATTTTTGTTAAAAATAATAAAAAAAAACTCAGAATGAAAAAGCAGTTACAATTTTTTTCGAGGGGGACACGGCAGTTTGAATATTTAGAAATGTTAAAGCAAGGGCAAAAAATTTATAGGGTAGTGGCTAGTGGGTCCCTGATTTGTTCTTATCGGGTGTTGGCAAAAATTTTCTATAAAGAGGACTCCACAAAACCCTGTTTTCTCAATCTTTGATAAGATTATACACGGAGTCAAATGTCCGACTGTCTACCTGTCCTTGCGGGGTGTAGAAGGTCTGCTGCGGTAGCTGTGTGGGCGGAGCCGCGTGCGGCGTCTGCGGGGCTGAGGGCGGGTATCCAGCGGCAGAGGGGGCGGAGCCGCACAAGGTGGCCGGACTCGGATTAGACGCTGGCCCCGGTGTGGGCGGTTGGGAGGCGTTGCTGGTCCCTTGTTGGCTCCCAGCGCTGCTGTTGGAGGGCTGAACACCACTCGCCCCGGACAGCTGCTGCATCCCCACGTTTACCATTTGAGAGCCTGTATTAATATTAATTGAATTAATTAAGTTAAATTCCCAATACAAAACCAATCCAATCAGTGGCGTGCCCAGGATTTCATTTGGGGGGTGGGCGGTCTGGGGGTATATACTAACCCTGAGGGTGGGAGGGTCCGGGGGGCAAAATGCCTCCCGGGGGAAAAAATTTTTAATTTAAGGCGCTAAAATACACTAGAAATTTTAATTCCAGATGATAATTAATACAAAATTTAAGGTTTTTTATCCCTATACATTTAAAACATGGGTTTAAAACATTAATAAAAGGTTAATAGTGTTTATATTAGTTTTATTTAACATATGCCATGCCTTAACTATTAAGCGGAAAAATCGATTTGAAATTGAAAAACTAAGATAAATTGTCAATCTAAACTACCCGCGAAGCGGCAAAAATTGGGTTTTTTGATTATTATGCTTTTGGAAGGCATCAGGAAAGTTTCTGTATTAATCTTTCAGAAAAAAATTTTCTCTTCCAAAATTCAAAAAACGTAAGGGCCCTCCCTCCCCCTTACGAAGAAATCCGGCTTCGCCGGATTTCGGGGGGGGGGGGGGAGGGGGGCGGCCGCCCTCCTGGGCATGCCACTGAATCCAATAATTCTGTTAAAATACTCGTCCAGCATACGTTAGCAAATTTTGAAGCTGTTGATGTGGTTATTGTTTTTCTTAAAATCCGATACCACATATTGCACTTTAAGGATGCTACGATAATTTTCCTTGTTAAATAAATATGCAAATCATCTAATCGATTTAGTAAAACAGAAAATCGAGCAAATAATATAGTTTGATAAAAAAAACTATCAGGGACGTACCCAGGGTTTCATTTGGGGGGCGGCGGATTGTAGTACAAAAAAATTTCGTGGGGGGGGGGGTGCTCCGAAATTTGGGGGGGCGGGAAGCCCCCTTTAATTTTTGAAAACGTTAAAAAACAGGGATAAACGAACGTTGATAAAGCTGTATAATACACTGTTTTTGGCCTAATAACGTATTATCTAATGTTTTTAGAGGTAAAAACATGTTTTCTTAGTTAAAAATTACATTAGCACACATTGGCAGAGCCTGGATTTTACAAAAAAAGAATTTAGAGACGTTAGTTTCAGACCCCTTGGCTATACCCACATTGTAAACCAAAGCACATAAGCAGCATCTCGACTCTATGTTTTTTAGGGTACCTACCTATATAAAAAAATCTGAGCCAATGCTATAGGCGGCAGGAAAATTTAGGAGGGGGGAGGTACATAAATCAACTAATTTGTTTTGCTTTCTGTGTAGTACTTATTACTTACAAAAAATATTTTACTAACTTTGAAAATAACATTAGCATTAGGCAAGATAAATAGCGAGATATATGTATGTATACTATAGAAAGTGACTGCTGAGCGAAGCGAAGCGGAAAATTTTTTTGGTTTTTGGGAATCAATTGTGGTACTAAAATTATTTTATAGTTTGGCGCCAAGCGTCTAGCGAGGCGCTAGAAAATTTAGACTTTTTAGCCTCTAAAAACCCTTAAATTTTACTATCTTCTTTACCATTTCGGTGGGGGGGGGGCGGCCACGCCCCTCGGCCACCCACTATTCTTATTTTCCCCCCTGTCCGACCGTTTTGGGGAGGGGGGGGGGCGGCCGCCCCCCCCTGTTTACGTCCCTGAAAACTATACAATCGCTTGATTTTTCCAAAAAATTACCGTATTGCAACTGCTGCTGGGTTTGACCGTTATCACTTTGTATCGACTGCTGCGGCTGAACCATATAAGGCCTCTGAATCATGTACTAAAAACCAATTATTACAAGTTAGGTAAATAAAGGCGACTGAGAAACAACAAACGAAAGGGTTCAAAAAATTTTAATTCAAAATTTTAAATATAATTCTATAAACTTAAAAATGAAGTGCACTGTAAAAAACCAAAATTATTTTATTTTTCAAATAAGTTATTAAAAAAATGTGACTGGAAAAGAAGAAAAAAAATTGTAACCGATTTATGCTCAGTTCACTGATAATTGCCCTTCTTACGTGTCATAAATTGCTGAATATTTTGTGCAATCGCATGTGATTTTTCAGTTCGTGTACAGCCTTTGTCACGTGTTTTTATTATATATTTTTACATTTTTTAAATGATTTAACTTTTTAAATAGATACGTGTCTTTATTTCAATTGTTTTAAATTTTTATAAATACAAGTAGCCCGTGTCAGCCATACGGCTGACAAATGATTTTCCCTGCATTTTTTGGATTCATTTGTTAACTTTTCTTTTTTTAAATTCATCCCTTCTATGATATTTAATGGACTGCTAGGTTTGTAATGAGACTTTATTTAGTCCAATTTATTTTGTGGTTGAGAAGACGGGTCCGTTCCCATTTTGGTGGTAACATGTTGTCCAGCATAAAGATGTCCACGTTAATTTTATTTATTTCAATTGTTTTATGAAGATACTTCCTGAGCTATAAGTTTTTCAATATCTCATTTAGCCCAATCTTTTTGTGTTTGAAGTTGAACACTCAAGAACATCCCTCTTTTCGTGAAAATTTCTTGTCCAGCATAAAGATGTAGATGTTCATGTTATTTTTTTATATATTCAACACTCATTATGAAATTCCCCAGACTGTGATCTTTTCAATGATATATCATTTAGCCTAATCCGTTCTGCGATTGTGGATTAGAGTCCTTCCTCTCTTTAGTGGAAATATGTTGTCCAGTATTAAAATGTCCATGTACATTTTTTCAAAAAAAGAAGAAAATCTGGCTTTCCATTGACTAATTACTCTAACCGATTTAAGTTTAAGCCAATTCAAAGACAAAAATTTCGCAGCTTTTAAGGTCCATAGGGCCGCTATATGTGAAAACGCATTGTCCAGTCTAAAGATGTCCATGCGATTTTTTTAAAAATTTCAATCTCTTTATAACGTTCCCCGATTTGTAAGGTTTGCAATGATATCTCATTTAGCTTAATCCGTTCTGCAGTTGGAGAGTAGGAACCCTCCCTGCTTTAGTGAAAACATGTTCTCCAGTATGTCCTTGTTAATTTTTCAAAAAAAAACAAACAAAAAAAACACATAATATTTTGGCTTTCCATTGAGTAATTACTCTAGCCAATAAGCTTGAGCTAATTCAAAGACAATTTTTTTCCAACTTTTAAAGTCCATAGGGGCCCCCTTTTTGTGAAAATGCGTTGTCAGCCTAAAGATGTCCATGCGATTTTTTTAAAATTGCAACCCTTTTATGACATTCTTTGGAATGTAAGCTTTGTAATGATATCTCATTAAGCCCAATCCATAGATGTTTTTGGTCGGGTTCGCTAAGGGGGGTCCACCCCCGGGTGGAAGGCCAAAATTTTTTAGGGGGGTCTAGGGGGTCCGGACCCCCTGGCTCTTTAGGGGAGGGGGTCGACCCCGGGTGCGAGATTTCAAATTTAGGGGGGGGGGTCAGAGGGGTCCAATTTTTTAACAAAATTTTTTTAACTCAATAATTTAAGTGTTTTTTATGTCTAATATTGAATTTTATGTACTAAAACCGCCTATTTAGGCCGAAAAAGTGTATTTAAACACTTTTTTTAACTAAAAAACCGTGTTTTTGACAGTAAATAAAAAATATATTTCTAAATTGGCCGGGAGGGAGTGGTGAGGAGGGTCAGCCTCGCTAGGGTGAGGGGGTCAGGCCGGACCGCTCTCGAGCTTTGGGGGGGGGGGGGAGGTCCCCCCTTGATTTTTTCTAGGGGGGAGGAGGGTCTAAAATTTTGGCTCTAGGAGGGAGGGGTGGACCCTTCTGTCCCCCCAAAAACATCTATGGCCCAATCCCTTTTGTGGTTGAGGAGAAAGGTCACTCCCCCTTTTAGTAAAAAAACGTTGTCCAGCATAAAAATTTCCCTGCTCATCTTTCACAAAAAACAAACAAAAAAACAAACAAAAAAACAAACAACATGATATTCTGGCTTTACATTGGCTAAATTACTCTTACTAATAAGTTTGAGTCAATTCGAAGATGACAAATTTTTTAACTTCCAAAATCTATAGGACCCTTTGGTGAAAATGCGTTGTCCAGTCTATGTTCATGGAAAGTTTTTCAACATTTTAACCCCCTTACAACACTCACCGAGCTATAAGGTTTCCAATGATACGTTATTCAACCTTATCCGTTGGGTGGTTGGGGAAGGAGGAGTTAGAGAACATACAGACACACACACTACACACACGCACGTGCGCGCGCACGCACGCGCACATGCACACACAACACACACACATTACGTCTATTTATATATGAATTTTCATATATTTATTTTTTTTAAATTAAGCTTTATTATTATTACTTTTTTGTTAACTTATTTATCTATTTTTGTTTGTTGCACGCGCTAGAACCTTGCTGCCAAATTAATTTCAATCTTTAACGCATATTATGTTATTCAAAATTTTTTCATTCTTTATTTAAAATTTTTACATTGTGGTAATAATTGTTTTATGAAAAATTTCAGCTTGTTTCTTGTTGTAAAATAAGTAAAATAGCCCTGCTTATGACGTGCAACTATTTTACTTATTTTGTCCATTACACGTCCAAAGAAGCGCACAAACGCGTAACATCTGTTTTTGTTTATGGTCATTATTATATTCTTTCTAATTATGTAGGCCTTTTGTTTATTTTTATTTTTTATTCATTATTTTTAATTTATTCTTTAGCTTAAAGGTGTAAATATTTTTTCTGAGTTTTTCCAAAAATGTCCTTTCTTTTCGCACTAAAACTTTTTGTTTTTACTATTAAAAACTAACTATGTTTAATAATTCTAAATTCCATTCATACCGCTAATCTCAAAACGGTGCCCTGTGCGCAACTCCCACTTTAAAAGGGGAAATCGGAGCTTAACTAAGCAAACAAACAGACAAACAAACCTGGGGTTGGTAGCCGACGGAGGTGGGTGTGGCGGGATTGAAGGGGATGATTTGGAACTGGGGCGTCCCGGCGGGTCCCGGGGTCGTAAAGGCTTGCTGCTGGATGGGTGGACCCGCCATGGCCGTCTGCTGCTGAAAGGTAGGCGTTCCTAAAGAAAATTCTTTACACAACAAATTCTCAGATGTGAAAGCAATCAGTTAGCGCTATAATATTATAGGTGGGCGGGGGGGGGGGCCTATATTCATACATGGGCACGGAGGGGGGGTGGTGGGGGGTTAACCCCCTAATTCTAAGAAGGGGGTTTAACCCCCCCACTCAGAAGTGGGGGAGGGGCATAGGTGGGCAGCCTCTCGGATTTTGGGGGGGGGGGTATAGGGGGGGGGGGGTCAAATTTTAGGGGGGTGTCCAGCAAGACCCAAATTTTGAGGGGGGGGTGTACCCAATATTTCCGCGCTGCCTTAAAATGGGCTTAAAACGCGTAAAAAACGTAAAACAAGCTTATAAATGCTTTAAAACTGTGTAAAATTGAAATAAGACCTTATTGCAACTTACAAAATTGTATTTTTTTTAATTCTTTTATTAATAATGTGTTTATAATATTCTTATAATTAGATTAGAAATCATAGTTTTTTTTAATAATTACATAATAATAGAATAATAATATTATTGTCTTGATTATAAAGTCAAGTATCACAAACTTTTTAATCCATAATCTTATATTTAATTAAAGATTATATACATACATGGGGGTAGCCGGGGGGTGGGGGGGTCTATACACCTCTTTTAGGTCGGCAAAGGGAAAATTTGGGGTTAGACAAACCCCCCTTTGGCAGTGGCGTGCACAGGATTTCATTCCGGGGGGCGGTCTGGGGGGCGAGAGCCCCCCAGCGGGGTCAAGGGGCGGAGCCCCTTGGCAGGGGGGTCCGGGGGGCAGAATGCCTCCCGGGAGAGAAAATTTTTAATTTAAGGCGCTAAAATACATTTGAAATTTTAATTACAGATGATACTTATTACAAAATTTAAGGTTTCTTATACCTACACATTTAAAACATGTGTTTAAAACGTTAATTAAAGGATAATAGTGTTTATAGTAGTTTTATTAAACTGTATACCTTTACTACTAAACGGGATAATCGATTTGTAATCGAAAAACTAAGATAAATTGTCAATTAATAATTAACTCTCCGCGCGAAGCGCGGAAAATTTTTTTTAGTCGTTTTATAACACTTAAAAATTTTTCTCTGGGAGGCGAATTTGGGGGGGGGGGTGTCCCCGGGTACCCCAAATTTAGGGGGGCTGTCAGCAATATCCGAAATTTTGGGGGGGGTATAACCCCCCCCCCCCTGCCCACCTATGGGGAGGGGACAAAAAAGGTTTAAAACCCCACTTTTGGAAAAATGAAGAAAAAAATGTCTTTAAAACGACTTCTACTGCCTCCAAATTTAAGTTTTGAGGTCAAAATGAATGTTTTAAACAGTAAAAAGCTCAAAAATGCAATAAAAAAGGATTTTTGACTAAAATTAGTGTTTTTTTTAACCTATTTTTTCTTTAAAATCGAAAAACGATAAGGGTAAAATGCACTCATAGATGAACAAGGGGGGGGGGGGTAGGGTGGGGTCCACGGTCCACCCCCCCTAGCCTCGAAATTTTGGTCCCCCCTAGAAAAAAATCCAGAGGGGGCCCCCCTCCCCCTAAATTTTCGAATTTTTTACCCCTGACTCCCCTCTAGATTTTAAAATCTGACCCCTTCCCCTCCCCTCTCGTGAAAATTTTAAGTACTTTTTTATACTAAATTTCCTTCCAAAAACGTGAATTTTTAACACAAACTCATGTTTTTACACCCTTTTTATACCTAAATATCGCTTTTTATTCAATAAAATGTAGTAATATCCTATAAAAAGAACAATTATTAAAGTTCTTATAGTTTAAAACTGTTTTGCTTTGGACACCGGACCCCACCTGACCTCCCTCTAGGTTTCAAAATCTTCCACCCCGGGTCGACCCCCCTAGAAAACTGGGGGGGGGGGGGTTCGACCCCCCTAGGCCCCCCCTAGATTTTGAAATTTCATTTACCCGGGGTAAACACCACCCCCTAGCTTTTTGACCGTGTTCATCTATGAATGCACTCCAGAAAAAAAACGATAAGGATATTTTGTGTTTCTCGGACTTTAACCCCCTAATTTGGGGTTTAACCTCCCCACTCCGGATCACTTGTCGATGTTTGGTTATACCCTCCAAAAAAATTCCGATTAGAGCCGACACCTCCCTAAAATTTGGGGTACCCCTGACACCCCCCACCCCCCAAAATTTAGGGGGTCCCAGCATACATGGGCAAGTTGGTCCGGAGTGGGGGGGGGTTTAAACCCCAAATTAGGGGGGGCGGGTAAAATCCGAGAAACGCAACATACTCATATGGTTTTTTTTCTGGAGTACATTTTACCCATATCGTTTTTCAATTTTGAAGGAAAAATAGGTAAAAAACGCTAATTTAAGGTCAAAAAGCCCTTTTTATTGCATTTTTGAGCTTTTTATTGCTTAAAACATTCATTTGGACCTCAAAACTTAAGTTTGGAGGCAGTTAGAAGTCATTTTAAAGACATTTTTTTTCTTCATTTTTCCAAAATTGGGGGGGGGGGTTAACTTTTTCTCCCCCCCCCACTTCTGAGTGGGGGGGGTTAAACCCCACTTCTCAGAAATTGGGGGGGGGTTAACCCCCCAACCCCCCCCGTGCCCATGTATGGTCCCAGTACTAAAAACGCTAAAAATGGGGTATTGGAGGTATACCCCAAAATTTTTTTGGGACACCCTCAAATTTGGGGGGTCGGGTATACTCCCCAAAATCCGGGAGGCTGCCCACCTATGCCCTTCATGATATCAGTATTTTTAGCTAAGTAATTAGATTATTTTTGTTTTCAAAATGAACTGATTTGATATTTTAGGACTCGCACACAATACTTCTTCTCAAAAGGTAATAGAGGTACAGTTCGAAATATTGGAAAATTTTAAAACTAAACACAAATGAAAAATGCTTGTTGCTCTGTGTTTTTAATTTTGATTTAATAGCATAATGATTTTGGCTAAACGCATTACCGGTATGAAATTTTCTTTTTAATATATTCAGACTTTTGTCATTTGTGATTATAAATCTTTCAAAAGAAACTTGTTTTTAAAACAGTAAATAGTTTTCTGAACATCCCCTACAAGGTTTCTTAAAATAAAGATTAACTACTAAAACGTACAAACAATTTACCTTTTGGTTGGCTTTGAACTTTTTACGATTTAAGAATTCAATGAAGAATATTGTTAAAAAGAATGTATCTGTGACGAACCAATGTAGAAAAAACAACAACCAGGTACTGAAAAGTTTTAACCAAAATTTCTGAAAAATTCGGCCAATACAGAAAACCTGTAACGTCCAAAGTAGAATTCATTACGGGCATGCTATTCATTACGCGATAGACCGGAAAATTAAATTGGGGGAAATTAACCTCAAATTTACGCTTGTATTTTGAGTCTCACATGCGCAATATTTTGCCACATTACCTTTCCTGGGCCCGTTTTTGTTGGGCGTCTGCAGGGCGGCGCCCACCGGTTGCACAGTGGGTGGTCCGCCCGACTGTAGTTGAACAGTGTGGTAGATGGGTGGCTGGCCAGGGGCCGTCTGGACGGCCACGGATCCCGGCGGGTATATGGGGCTGGACACAGATTGGACAACCTGGGCCGCACCAAGAATGCCCGGCTGTTGGGATTGGTACACAGCCGCCGCCTGCAATTGAGGGTGCGGCTGGGCCTGCATCGACATGGAAACCGCTGGACTAAAATAGTTTTTGTTTATTTATTTTATTATATAATTTTATCTTATTTTACTAAGAGAATGGTAAAATAATTTGATTCATATAGTTAGATTCGATTTAAAAACTTTGAATAGTTTGATTAAATGAAAATAAAGTATGCAGATTAAAAAATAAAAACCCCCAAAAAACTCACGTTTGATTGATAATAGGGTAAGTGTGATAGGCGGCTGCGGGGTGAGCGGGTGGGAACTGCTGGATCGTCCCCGGGGTAGATGGCACGAGGGATGGGGCGGGGCTCTGGGCCGGCGGCGCCACGGCAGCTACGTTCCTCGGCGTGAACGAGGCTGCGTCTGGGTTGAAGTGGAACGTCTTTTTCTCCTCGCTGAAATATAATAATACAAAATAACAAAATACATTAGCTATGTTTACGAAAGTTCGTCTCGCTGGTTTCGTGGTTTGGTAGGCTGGTTCAGTATAAAAAAGTATTACGCTTTGTTCATTTAAACCGGGGAATAGCGGAGTTCTGCCTCTTTAAGGAGTACTTTAAAGTTTATTTTATGTTAAAAGAGTAATTTTTTTAAATTAAGTAAAAATCACTAATAAAGAAAACTAAATTTGGTTGCTAAATTAAATTTTTGTTAAGAGTTTGGGTTGGGTATTAGATGAGGTTTTAATCTTACTTCTCCTCAGAGCTGAAATCAACTGAAAGAAAATCCCTAAGTTGAATGTACACTGTTTTACAGCATAGTTATAGATACAAACACCCCAATATGAAGTCAAAAAGCGCTTTTCAACTTTGTAAATTTTTCTTGATAAAACCTTTCTGATAAGGTGATCTATTTGCACTTTTTCATTCAGCCTAACTGAGCCCGCAATTGCTCTGTAAGTATCTTTGAAATTGTATAAAAACTAGTGTACTTTCGAAAAATAAAAACTAAAAAAAGAAGTCTTACGAAGAGGGTTGGGCGGGTGGGTGTTGTTGCTGCTGCTGCTGGAAATCCACTTCCGATCCTCTCCGGGGGGCGGAGCCGGGGGGTTCCGCGGGCGGCTGCTGATTGGTCGGCGGCTGGGGTGGCGGCTTTTCCACGGGCGGGAGTGTAGGGGGCGGGTGGCCCCGCTGCGGTGTGGCTGAAATTATGACCTGGGGGGAGGCCGTGTTATCCGATCCCGCAGGCGACTGGGCCACTCCACCAACGTTACCTTAAAATTTCAACCACTACAATTAGAAAATGAGTCAGGGTTGGTAAGAAATTATCGGAACTATCGTCCTAACAAATTATCGAGAATGTGGCAAGGTAAAAATATCGTTGTCGCTAAGACTGGAGCCACAATAACTTAAATCACACGTGACTGTGAATTGGGACAATACTTCTTTCGCACCCTCCCCTAAATTTAAACTACCCCCGAAATTCAGGAGTCTGTCCATCGATGCTTGAAACTGCACCTAGTGAATCAACGTCATGTGTGTTTTATATTGTTATACGTAATAACTAACGACTATAGGACATTATTTTCTATCTAATGTATATAATTGTAATGAATGAGTCATTTAAAAGCTACGACCCTTACGTTTTTGCTACGTCCCTTACACAATTTAAGTATTTCTCTCCCATGTCGTGTTTATAAAATTACAGCGAGAATGTGAACCTGGAATGACAGTTTGCACTCTAGCATAAAAATTGCCAGTATTTTTACCTATTTTGGACGATGCGTGATCAGTGTTTATGAAGATAGCGAAAATGCTTGCGCTCCCTCCCGACTTTATTAGGGCCTGCCGTTTGCGTAATCTTAGAAGTTAGAAGAGAAAGAAAGATTGGAAAATGGATCAATAAAAACAAATTTTTGGTCGGATCTTGTGCTTGTAATAGATAAACACGGTCACTAAAGCGGGGGGGAGGAGGGCGTCTTTAACCCGCGTAAATAACATTTAAAAATCTAGGAGGGAAGTCCTAGTGGGGGGGGGGTCGAAGTCAAACCCCCCTTCTCATAGCTTTCTAGGAGGGGTCCAATGTCCGAAGCAAAATACATTAAACTATTACAGATTTAATAATTGTTTTTTATAAGATGATACTACATTTTATTGAATAAGAAGCGTAATTTTGGTATAAAAAGGATGTAAAAACATGAATTTGTGTTAAAATTTCATGTTTTTTTGAAGACAATTCAGTATAAAAAAGTATTTAAATTTGGGGCTCAAAATTCCAAGGCTAGGGAGGGGGTGGACCCCCCTTGTTCATCCATGGGTCTCGTACTTTTCAAGTCTCCCACCAAAAGTTTTCTTGGGTTTTTAAATTTTTTTTGAGGACGGCGTACAAATTTATACTTTCTTCAAGCTGAGATGTTTTTTAGCAACTCTGTTAGAGTTAATTCCCTGATCTAAGAGTCAGCGCAAAATACAATCGTAAGTATTCTTTTTTTCGTTAGATAATGATAACATTTGAAATTTTTTTCTGGCCTACGTTTTTTTCTCAAAATAGTTATAATAAGGATTCTACCAGGAGCTAACGACTTGCGATGCGAATACTATAGCAGACGTGATAGTTAATTATAGTACTATTTATTATTATACTAATACTATAGTGCTTAACTAACGATACTATAAAATTTAGCTATATTTATACTATTATACTAATACTATAGTGCCTAACTAACGATACTAATGCTCTATAGTGCCTAATTAACGATACTATAAAATTTAGCCACGTAAAAATCCTACCCTGAGCGGGTGAGGGGTGGTCCGCCTGCGTAGGTGCCGGTTGCTGCTGCATCTGGGGCGTCTGCTGCGGCGGTTGAGGGGGCGGGTGCTGGATCTGCTGGGCGTGGGGAGGCGGCGCGGCCGACATACGACTCTTCTCCGCCGCAACCTAAAACTCAAATTTTGATTGGCTACAATGGCTATTGGAGTCAGACTACACACGGTTGCTGTCAAACCAACCAAACAAATCATACAAAACAGATACAAATTTATTTATTGGTAACTTAGTTTTTTTCTGATTAATTTAGCACATGGCTTTTTGATTTGGCACAGGCACAATCGTAGATGAACACGGTCAAAAAGCTAGGGTGGTGGTGTTTACCTCGGGTAAATGACATTTGAAAATCTAGGGGTCCTAGGGGGGTCAAACCCCCCTAGCTTTCTAGGGGGGTTGACTCGGGGTGGAAGATTTTGAAACCTAGAGGGGGGTCAGGTGGGCTCCAATTTCCGAAGCAAAATACTTTTAAACCATTAAAGGTTTAATAATAGTTTTTTTATAAGATAATACTACATTTTATTGAATAAAAAGCGATATTGAGGTATAAAAAGGGGGTAAAAACATGAATTTTTGTTAAAAATTCACGTTTTTGGAAGAAAATTTAGTATAAAAAAGTACCTAAAATTTTCTCAAGAGGGAAAGGGGGAGGGGGTCAGATTTCAAATTCTACAGGGGGGTCAGGGATGAAAAATTCAGAAATTTGGGGGGGGGGGGGAGATGGGCCACCCTGGATTTTTTTCTAGGGGGGGGGCAAAATTTCAAGACTAGGGAGGGAGGTGGACCCCACCCTACCCCACCACTTGTTCATCTATGGACACGACGCAGGGTAGTATGGATTGAATAAAAAACATTTGGAGGGGCAGGGGGTAAAAATCTTACAACTCAAATCCACATGTACAATACAAAAGCAATTATCACACGACTGACCAACACTAGTTTTGAGGTATTGGTTTAATGAATTTGCTTATGAACCGCATCAGTCAGTAGTTAACAGTCGAGTTATACAAAAAAAACCTTTGAAGCCTCCAAGGCAAGCTCAGGTTTCACCTCCTAAATGAATTATTTTCAAACAAAAAATATTTTCTTTAATTCAGCATACAAATCCACACTAAGTCATTGTTTGTGGCTTGTGGATTTGTATTTTCACTTTTTTTATTTCTGACAAATTTAAGTCTTTTAATCTGAACCTATGCTTACAGTAATTGAAAAACAGATTACGCTCAAAAATTTTAATGATAATAAATCAATAAATATTATAAATTTTTTGTCACTAAATTAATTGACTGAAAAAATGATTGCGACTTGAAAGCATAGGTGGGCGAGCAGGGAGGGGATTATACCTCCCCCCAAAAATCCCAATTATAGCTGACAGCCCCCTAAAATTAGAGGGTACTCCGAACACCCGCCCTAAAATTTGGGGGTTCCAGTAGGAAAAACGCTAAAAATGGGGTATTTGAGGTATACCCCAAGAAATATTTTTATGACAACCCCTCCCCAAATTTCGGGGGTCGGGTATACCCCCCGAAATCCGGAAGGCTGCCCACCCATGCTTAGAAGATTATCATACGTCATTATCATACGTTTATCATCGAGAAATTTAATTTTTACCTACTCCCACACAACTACAATATTTACCAAGCTATATACACTACCCCCGAAATGTTGTCTCGAAAAAATTAGCGTCATCAAAAAGCAGTATTTAATCTGAATGGGGAACAAAACGATCCGAATAGCACAAAGTTAAGCAAACCAACCTGTGCGAAAGTTTGTCCCATCGGCCTGTCCTCTCTTTGGGGCGGGAGCACGAGCGGCTGAGGGATACTGGTCGGCGGCTGTTGTTGATTGGGCAGTCGTGCTTGTGGGGCGGAGGCTGGGGGCGGTCCCGCTTGAGAATGAGGTGGAGCCTGTTGCTGATTGGGTGGCGGCCCGGGACGACCGTGAGGAGATTGGTTGGTGAATTGCTGTTGATGGTGCGGCGGCGGTTTTTGCTGCTAAAAAAACAAAAACAAAAACAATAAATATCAATTTAAAAAAGGCGAAATTGCATTATATACTAATTCTAAAGCTAATATGGAAGTTACACTATAACTAGATAACAAATTGCTTACCGTTTGATTTGTCCCACCCAGTTGAAAATCTCTTGCGAATGTGCGCAAATGCTCTGATCTCTGATCTCGAGATTCTATTCCTAAACGAAAAAAAAGGTGTCCGGAAATTTCGTCTTTAAACATCTCGTTGTCCTTTGCCACTAACCAGCGTTTCGTTCAACCCTGGCTGGTTCCATCGGGCACGCTCGTCGCCTTGCTCACCCTCTCTTCCCACTCTCAGAGGAGATCATAGATGAACAAGGGGGGGGGGGGTAGAGTGGTGTCCACCCCCACTAGCCTCGAAATTTTGCCCCCCCCTAGAAAAAAATCCAGGAGGCCCCCATTCCCCTAAAATTTCGAATTTTTTACCCTTGACCCCCTCTAGATTTTAAAATCTGACCCCCTTACCCTCTCGAGAAAATTTTATGTACTTTTTTATACTAAATTTTTTTCCAAAAAGTGAATTTTTAACACAAATGTTTTTAGACCTCAATATCGCTTTTTATTCAATAAAATGTAGTATTATCTTATAAAAAAACTATTATTAAACATTTAATGATTTAAAAGTATTTTGCTACGGAAATTGGACCCCACTTGACCCCCCTCTAGGTTTCAAAATGTTCCACCCCGGGTCGACCCCCCCTAGAAAGCTAGGGGGGTTCGACCCCCCCTAGATTTTGAAATGTCATTTAACCGGGGGAAACACCCTCCACTAGCTTTTTGACCGTGTTCATCTATGGAGGAGATCAGCAACCGCTGCGGGGTTAGCCCAAAGGTCCTGGGGTCCCAAGGTCGTGTTAATATGTGTGCATGTGAAAAGATGTTGTGTTGTGTGTATTTGTGTTTTGCATAGCGGGAGTTTGGTGGTGATGTGTATTGTGTAGGATTGATGTTGTGTAATTAAGAGTAGAGGAAAAGAGATTTCCCCGCCCTGAGTTGGGCGAGGTTCTCCTGACCCCGCGAAGAAGATTTTCTTCCTCGTTGCTTATTGCTAGTGCTTTTGTTTGAAGTATTGGGTTTATTGGAGTGTTATTGATGTGGTTTGTGACTGTGTTTGTGTGGATTTGTTGTTTTAGTGCTTTGTAAGTTTTGTTGTGTATGTCTGTTGAAATGTTTGTTGTGTAGTTGTTGTGAAATATTGTTTGCTTTTTTGCTTTTTTAAACGTCTCGTCTTCGAAAAGCTCGTCTTTTAAACATCTTGTCTTCAGAAAACTCGTCTTTTGGATGCGATTTTGTAAACATATTTCAACCAGGCTAGTTTTCGGCCAAATCATAAAATTTTGCTTGATTTTAGGTTTTGCTTAGGTTAAGGGAAATATTAAGGTTTTTACTCTTCAATTCAAAAAAACATACCACTAAATACAAAATTTATTTTAATAAAATTTTGCTTAATTTTTAGGTTTCACTTAGGCTTAGGTTCGCAGTTTTTCTAACAAATGATTGAATAAAAATTTATTATGGTAAAATTTAATTAGATTTTTAGGTTTTGCTTAGGCTTAGGAAAAAAATTTTTTTGATCTATTGTTCAAGTCGCAAAATATAACAAACTCGTCTTTTAAAAAGTACGTTTACAAAATCGCAACAAAACAACGAGTTTACCGAAGACGAGATGTTTAAAGACGAAATTTCCGGAAATCAAAAAAAAAAAAAAAACAACTAAAGTTTGAAATATCATGATAACTAATTCTGAAATAATTTTTGACAAAACAGACAGATTATTGATAGCAACTACTCCTCTTTACTCGTCATCATGTCAGATGGCAAAATCGTTAAATTTTACATGAACCAAAAGAAATACCATTTTTAGTGTTTTTAGTAATAAAATTTTTATCAGCACATTTTATATCTCTTTACTAATGCTTTTCATTTATACCCCATTAGAAAAAGTCTCCTAATCAAAAATAATTTATTTTTTCGCAACTAGACACCGTCTATCCTCTTTATCTATTATTTTTTGTGATTAAGACGTAATCAGGTACCTCTATGTTGTCCTCCTCTATTTCTTGAAGGATGTTGTTGAAAGTCATTGGAATGAGCGGATGTCTGCTGTCTTTTGGCGTTCCTGGGCTGCACTTCCTCCCAATTCCCAATGTCTGTAAAAGAATTTTACTTAATACCTAATAAACAAAAAAATTATGCTATTCACCATAATTGATTTTAATCAAAATAGCAAAAACTGGTTATAGAATGAAAATATTTAAAAGCGCGGTACGAAATCAATTTTTTTAATATTGATTGATAAGAAAAATTATACCATGTCTTTTAAAACTTTTCCACTTTTCTTCATCCAAACATTTGTTACGATTTATGAGATTGCCACATTACTTTTTACAAAAAATTGCCAAAATAGAACTTTCAGGGTATTCTGAAGGTACTTGGAAAATTTCTCCTTGACTTAAACATAAACGATATAAAAAGCCGGCGTATTTTTGACTTCATTTTGACATCTTGATAGTAAATTTTAACATTTTATCTTTGGAGACATTAAGGTTTTAGTGAAAAAAACTAGTGATGGGCGAAATTATGGAACCGGAATTGAGATTTTCTAAAAATCCGGAACCGGAATACCAAATTTTGCCCAGAACATCCGGAACCGACTGCCTATCACTAAAAAAACCAAGCGATTTTATTTCTATTTTCCATGAAACGGTAATAAACCGAGCCGCAAATATTATTGGTTTTATTAAATTACAAGTAGCCCGTATCAGCCATACCGCTGACAAATAACTTTTCCGGCATTTTTTATATTCATTTACTATTTTTTTTTCAAAATTCAACCCTTCTATGCCATTCTCGTGATTGTAAGCTTTACAATAATACCTCAGTTAACCCGCACTTCATTTTGTCGTTGGCAGAAGCTTCTTCCATCTTTAGTAAAAATATGTTGTCCAATATAAGGATTTCCATGTTATTTTTTTAAAATTTTAACTCATTTATGACATTCTCCAAACTGTAAGCTTTGCATAATACCTCATTTAGTGCAATCCGTTTTGTAGTTGAGAAGAAGGGTCCTCCCTTTTGGTGAAAATACGTTGTCCAGCATAAAGATGTCCTTTTTTTTTGAAAAATTCAACCCTTTTATGACATTCCTTGAAATTCAAGCTTTGCAATGATATCTTATATAGCCCAATCCTTTTTGTGGTTAAGGAGAAAGGTCATTCCTCCTTTTAGTAAGAAAACGTTGTCCAGCATAAAGATGTCCATGTTCAATTTTCCAAAAACATGATATTCTGGCTTCACATTGGCGAATTACTCTTACCAATAAGTTTGAGCCAATTTGAAAATAAAATTTTTTTCAGCTTTCAAAGTCCATAGGGCCTTGTTTTTGTGAAAATGTGTTGTCCAACCAAAAGATGCCCATGTATTTTTTTTAATTTCAACCCCTTTTATGACATTCCCCTGTCTGTAAGCTTTGCAATGATATCTCATTTAGCCCAATCCTTTTGCTGGTTGGGGAGGCAGGTCGTTCTTTTAGTAAAAAAACGTTGTCCATAATTAAGATGTCCATGTTAATCTTACCAAAAAACATGATATTTCGGTTTTATATTGGATAATTACTCTTATCAGTAAGTTCGAGCCAATTCAAAGACAAAAAATTTTCACTTTCCAAAATCCATAGGTTCCCCTTTTTGTGAAAATGATTTGTCCAGGCTAAAGATGTCCATGCAAATTTTTTTCTAAATTTCAACCTTTTTATGACATTCTCCGGACCGTAAGCTTTGGAGTGATATCTCATTTAGCCCAATACCTTTTGTGGTTGGTGAGCAAGGTGATTCCCTTCTTTAATGAAAAAAAAAACGTTGTCCAGTATAAAGATGTCCATGTTCGTTTTTCCAAAAATCATGATATTCTGGATTCACATTGCCTAATTACTCTTTCCAATAAGTTTGAGCCAATTCTGAGTAAAAAATTTTTTTAAGTTCCAAAATTCCTTTGGTGAAAACGCGTTGTCCAGTATAAAGATGTCCATGTAAGTTGTTTCAAAATTTCAACCCCCTTACGACATTTTCTGGGGTGTAAGCTTTCCAAGTATACCTCATTCACCCTAATCCGATGGGTGGTTAGAAATGAGTTAGGGAACACACAGAGACAGACACACACACAGACATTACTTCTATTTATATATAGATGTATTTTGCGTCTTTTTTGGTTATGCTTTGCGAAACAAACAATTTCAAAATAATTTTAATAGCAATTTAAAAAAAAAAGTTAAATCCACTTCTTGCGTTGCCTGCTATTCTCCGACCATTTTCTGCTCTCAATTTGAGCTCCCATTGCTCTTAAAATCCCCGCGTCTCACTGATGCTACAGAAGTAGCTCTTTTTGTCAATAGTTAAAAACAAAACTTGGTTTATTCATTGCAAATGACGCTCGCGCTCGCGTGTAGCGTTACTTGCTAACCTCCGGCTGTCTTTTTTTGTTCCTACTCTGTTCCTACTTGTTGCCTGAATAGTCCCACTGGTAGTTTTGCAATATCTGGCTTTAATAAAAATAGAAGCAAAAAACCGGTTTGGTGACATTAGGTAGACGGAGATTAGGTAGACGGCGATTAGGTAGACGACATTAGATAGACAGGAAAAAACACAACAATTAGGTAGATGGAGATTAGGTAGAGGGGCATTTAATAGTATGTAAAAGGTTAAAATACAAATATATAAATTGTAAATTATATTAAGCATTGAAGAAGAGTTTTAATTCCGGCGGCCTGCGGCCGCCGGATTTTATCTTTAAATCTGTAAGTAAGTAAGTAAGTAACTATCCAACTACCTAACGCTTTTGAACTTTGTTTTGATTTTGAATAACTCAGCCGAATCATCTCTATATAAGTTAAAATTTGGAACATATATACAACTGACAACGGAAAATCGATTGATAGTCACGAATTTGTGATCTAACAATTTGTGGGGTCGATCATGATGTATGCAAATTTTATTTAAAACGATTATAACTCAGCCGAATAAAATTTATATGACTTGAAATTCAAAACATAGATACAACTGACAACTAAAAATCGATTGATAATCACGATTATGTGATCTGACAAATTGTGGGGTCGATTAGGACGTATATGCAAATTTTATTTTAAAAAATTATAACTCGGCCGAATAAAATTTATATGACTTGAAATTTGGAACATAGATACAATTGACAATGGAGAATTGATTAATAATCACGATTTTTTCATCTGACAAATTTTGCGGTCAATCATGTTGTATATCCAAATTTTATTTTAAACAATTATAACTTGACCGAATCAACTCTATATAAGTTAAAATTTGGAATATATATACAACTGACAACGGAGAATCGATTGATGATCACGATTTTGTGATTTAACAAATTGTGCGGTCAATCATGACGTATGCAAATTTTATTTGTTGTTGTCAAAATGCTCAGGATGACAGATTGCTTGGGATGACTTTGCTGTCAAAATGCTGAGGATGACAGATTGCTTGGGATGACTCGGTTGTCAAAATTCTTGGGATGACAGATTGCTCGGGATTACTCGGTTGTCAAAATGCTCAGGATGACAGATTGCTTGGGATGACTCTGTTGTCAAAATGCTGGGGATGACAGATTGCTCGGGACGGGATGCTTGGGATGACTCGGTTGTCAAAATTCTCAGGATGACAGATTGCTCAGGATAAGTCGGTTGTAAAAATGCTCAGGATGGCAGATTGCTTGGGATGACTCGGTTGTCAAAATGCTTGGGATGACAGATTGCTTTGGAATACTTGGTTGTCAAAATGCTCAGGATGGCAGATTGCTTGGGATGACTCGGTTGTCAAAATGCTTGAGATGACAGATTGCTCGGGATGACTTGGTTGTCAAAATGTTTGTGATGACAGATTACTCAGGATGACTCCGTTGTCAAAATGCTTGGGATGACAGATTGCTTTGGAAGACTTGGTTGTCAAAATGCTCAGGATGACAGATTGCTTAAGATGACTCGGTTGTCAAAATGCTCGGGATGCCAGATTGTTCAGGATGACTTGGTTGTCAAAATATTTGTGATGACAGATTGCTCAGGATGACTCGGTTTACGGTTGTCAAAATGCTCAGGATTAAATTGTAACTTATATTAAGCATTGAAGAAGAGTTTTAATTGCGGCGGCCTGCGGCCGCCGGATTTTATCTTTAAATCTGTAAGTAGGTAAGTAAGTAAGTAACTATCCAACTACCTAACGCTTTTGAACTTTGTTTTGATTTTGAATAACTCGGCCAAATCATCTCTATATAAGTTAAAATTTGGAACATATATACAACTGACATTGGAAAACCGATTGATAGTCACGAATTTGTGATCTGACAATTTTTGGGGTCAATCATGATGTATGCAAATTTTATTTAAAACGATTATAACTCAGCTGAATAAAATTTATATGACTTGAAATTCAAAACATAGATACAACTGACAACTAAAAATCGATTGATAATCACGATTATGTGATCTGACAAATTGTGGGGTTGATTAGGACGTATATGCAAATTTTATTTTAAAAAAATTATAACTTGGCCAAATAAAATTTATATGACTTGAAATTCGGAACATAGATACAACTGACAACGGAGAATTGATTAATAATCACGATTTTTTCATCTGACAAATTTTGGGGTCAATCATGTTGTATATCCAAATTTTATTTAAAACAATTGCTTGCGGATTGCTTGCGATGACTCGGTTGTAAAATTGCTTGAGACAGATGTTATTCCGGCGGCCGGTATTATCTTCAGATGAGTAAGTAAGTAAGTAAGTAAGTGAGTAAGTAACTTCCTTGGGGGGGACAGAGGGGTGCACCCCCCTAGAGCCAAAATTTTGGACCCCCCCCTGGAAAAAATCCAGGGGGCCCCCCCCTCCCCCCCCAAGCTCGAGAGCGGTCCGACCTACCCCCCCCCCTGGAAGGCTGGACCCCCCTCCCCCCCTCCCGACCAATTTGGAAGTATATTTTTTTATTTACTGTCAAAAACACAGGTTTTTAGTTAAAAACAGTGTTTAAATACACTTTTTAGGCCTAAATAGGCAGTTTTAGTTCATAAAATTCAATATTAGACCTAAAAACGCTTAAATTATTGAGTTAAAAAATTGGACCTCCTGACCTCCCCTAAATTTGAAATCTCGCACCCGGGGTCGACCCCCCCTAAAAGCCAGGGGGGTCCAGAACCCCGTGGACCCCCCTAAAATTTTTGGACTTCCACCCGGGGGTGGACCCCCCCCCCCCCCTAGCGGACCCGACCAAAAACATCTATGAACTTCCTAACGCTTTCTTTGATTTTGAATAACTCCGCCAAATCACCTCTATACAAGTTGAAATTTGGAACATGATGCAACTGACAACGGAGAATCGATTGATAATCCCGAATTTGGGATTTGACAATTTGTGCGGTCGGTCATGATGTATATGCAAATTTTATTAAAAAAATATAACTTGGCCAAATAAAATCTATATGATTGAAATTCAAAACATAGATACAACTGACAGCGAAGAATCAATTGATAATCACGATTTTGTGATTTCACAAATTGTGGGGTCAATCATGACGTATAGCAAATTTTACTTAAAACAATTATAACTCGGTCAAATAAAATCTATATAACTTGAAATTGGGAACATAAATACAACTGACAATGAAGAATCGATTGATTATCACGATTTTGTGATCTGACAAATTGTGCAGTCGATCATGACGTATATGGAAATTTTATTTAAAACAATTATAACTCAACAAAATAAAATCTATATGACTTGAAATTCAGAACATAGGTCGATTTTGTGATCTAACAAATTGTGCGGTTGATCATAACGTATATGCAAATTTTATTTAAAACATTTATAACTCGGCTGAAAAAAATTTATATGACTTGAAATTCAGAACATAAATAGATAGAACTTGTAACGGAGAATCATTTGGCAGTGAAGTTTTTTTGATTTAACATTTGTGCGGTAAAGGTAAATGGGCAGGGGCGTAGCCAGGATTTCGGAAAGGGGGGGGGTTGTACTCCATACAAATTTTTCGAAAGGGGGGGTTGTATTCCAAATTTTCAAAATACCGTAAAAAAGACATTAAAAAAGCAGACCTGTGCACGGTCTGAAAATGCCCCCCCCCGTTTTATTGCCCCCCCCGCTAAAAAATGAAAAAGTACCCTAAAAATATGACGCCATTTTTGACCTATGATGACGCCATCATCGCGAATTTTTTGCTGTTTTAAGCCTATTTCAACGTATTTTAAGCCATTTTAGACCTATTTTTACCTTATTTACGCTTTTTGTCCTTTTTTCCCTTTTTCTTTCTTTTCCTTTTTTTTTCTCCCCTGCTTGCCCCCCACCCGTTTTATTGCCCCGTTTCAAAAAAAGTTGCCCCCCCCGTTTTAACCCCGGGGGGGGGGGGCAGTGCACAGGTCTGAAAAAGGGTAAAATTTTTTGCGCTTCCCGCTAGGTGATTTTTTTGTTGTTATTTGCATTGTTTTTTAAGTTAAACTTGAAAAATTTCCGGTTTAAGAAGGTATAACATTAAAAATCGTTCGATAGCACGAAAAAAAATTTCTAAAATTGTCTTTGAAATTCATTAAAAACATCACTTAAATGTTGTAAAAAGGTATATAAATGTTGAGCGCTGAGCGGAGCGAAGCGCGAAGAAATTTTTTAAAATTGTTCTCTTCGGACCCCCAAATTTTTACCTCCGCCAACCCAAAAGGGGGGGGTTGCCACCCCTACAACCCCCCTGGCTACGCCCTTGTAAATGGGATTTACAGTTAAGCTTATACCGTGAAGCACAAGCAATAACACGGGTCCTATGTTTGCTGGTCTTTTAACGAACATATATATAACTGACAGCAGAGAATGGATTGATAATCACGATTTTGTAATTTGACAAATTGTGCAGTCGATCAAGACATAAATGCAAATTCAAAGTTAATCTTCACGGCCGCCGGTTACAAGACCAGACTTGAACTAAAGGGAAACCCAACGTGGCTGCAACAGTTGTTTGTTGCATTTAAAAATGCCATCTATTAAGTAACCACTCAAATCACGAGAATCTGACGTCACTTTATCAAACAAATACTTGGTACTAAATCGACTCTTATTGGTTGATAAAGTGACGTCAGATTCTCGTGATTTGAATGGTTACTTAATGGGGGGAGCATTTTTTAATCCAACAAACAACTGTTGCAGCCATGTTGGGTTTACTTTAGTTTAAAATTTTGACCATTATGTTGAAAAATTTCATTCCCGACGAATAACATCCTTGAGCTTTCTGCTTACCTCCGGCAGTCCCACTACTTCCACTATTTGAATAATCCCGCTGGTGCTGTGGCGGTGGGAGTGGAGGCTGGTTGTGGTAGTTGGGACGGGGCCCCGGCGGAGTCCCTCTCCCCTGTTGCGGCGGAGGGGGCGGGGGCCCGGCATTGGCCCCACCTCCTGGGGAGCGCTCGTGTTGGGGCGGGTACCTACCACCTTGACCACCGCCTCTGGAATTCCACGGGGCGCCTATAAACAAAAGCGACTTTATAAATATCAGTAAATCAGTGACATATGGTATATTTTTTGGAAGGCTTTAGCCAAGGACGTACCCAGGGTTTCATTTGGGGGGGAGGGGCGGCGGATTGCAGTAAAAACAAAAATTTGGGGTGGGGGGCTCCACTCCCTCCCCGAAACTGTCCTACAAAAGTATGTGGCTGTCTTTTGTCACAATACAATATTTTATTTTCCACCTGTTTCTTTACGCATTTAACCCGAATTCCAAGAATTCTATTGTTATAAAAACAAATTTTATGAAAAAACAACGCTGTTTTGTTTGATATGTACAGTTTTGGGTATAAATAAGACTGCTTTCTCCCTGAAAAGAGTGTGCCGAGGAGATTTAGAGAGGAGGCGGCGTTTACGCTAGCCGAGTTTATGGCCACTCACTCCAAATTTACAAACCTCAGGGATCGCTGAGAAACTCCATCGGTTTCTTACCGCTGAGATTAAACACAAGAAAGGAAGCCGCCTTCTTTATCCCATTTTAGTTTAGTATTTTTGCATTAGTATATTTTTAGAGTACTTTTCTTTTCAAATAAAATATATATTATTTTAATTGATCAAACAAATAATACTAAAGTAAAACCAAAAAAATAAGATATAAAATCTTACAGTACATAAACAACCAATATGATTGTTTGTTTTGCTTTCTGTGTAGTACTTATTACTTATAAAAAATATTGTACTAACTTTAAAATAATATTAGCATTAGGCAAGATAAATAGCGAGATGGTTTTAGGGGGTCAATTGTGGTACTAAAATAATTTTATAGTTTGGCGCCGAGCAAGGCGCTAGAAAATTTTAATTTTTTGGCTTCTGAAAACCCCTAGATTTTACCATCTGGCGACCATTTCGGGGGGGGGGGGGGCGGCGGACGCCCCCCACGACCCTACTTGGTTACGTCCCTGGCTTTAGCCCCAATATTGACAAAGCAAATAATAATATTATTGTAAGAGTTGAAACGTAAAACCAACTTAATTTGCGATCTACACGCATGTTTGTCCGTGGGTACTGTAGACTTTCAGCTTTGTGGGTACTGTCCGTACGTGCCCCACGCACGTAATGAAATACTGTAGGCTGAAATACTGTAGGCTTTCTGTTTTGTCTGTACGCGCAAAATTGCAGCGTTTTATGATTAATTAGCGCTAGAACAATTAGAGCTGATAGAAAAGTAAACTGCCCGTTAGTGAGCGGGGCTCTTCGACCTACCTTCTGAAGAAGTTCCTCCTCCTCGGCTGAAAGTCCGACTAGTAAACTGGTTGGGGTGTCCGCCGGCCCGGGGCGGGGTCCCGCGACCGCCGCGCCCCCTGTCTCCCGCACCCCGCCTGGGATTAGACTGATACCTGAAAAGCATCTGGCTGAATAATGACTACTAACATAATAACAACAAAACAACCTAAATAGTAGCTTTAAACGTTTTAGGAGACGTATTCTATCCATGAAAATCTATTTTTAACGTGTTTTGAAATGCAACGCTCAAAATTTTAAATTAAGTGCCTCCGTAATTACATATTCTTGCGGATTATTTAAAGTTTCGCATTATTCAACAACCCAATCCATTGCCTATCATGAACATCAGAAAAATGTATATAGAAACTTTCCCACAAGCTTTTTACATTTTTGCGGCAGCTAAGGAAGCTTAAAGCAAATTTGCCTGGTTTTAAAACCAGAATTAAAAATAGGAGAGCAGTCAAGATAAACAGGGGGTAGGATGGGGTCCACCCCTCCCCTGGCCTCAAAACTTTGTCCCCACCCCCCAGAAAAAAAATCTAGACTTTCTCCCTCTTCCCAAATTTTCGAATTTTTTTACCCGTGACCCGCCTCTAGATTTTAAAATCTGCCCCCCCTCACCCTCCGTTCTCGAGAAAATTTTAAGTACTTTTTTTATTACTGAATTTTCTTTTAAAAACGTTAATTTTTAACACAAATTCATGTTTTTATAACTTTTTACACCAGAATATCGCTTTTTATTCAATAAAATGTAGTATTATCTTATAAAAAACTATTATTAAACCTTTAATGGTTTAAAAGTAATTTGCTTTGAACATTGGTGGACCCCACCTGATCCCTCCCCTCTAGGTTTTAAAATTTTCGACCCCGGGTCGACCCCCCCCCAGGACCTCCTAGATTTTGAAATGTCAGATTTTGAAATGTCATTTACACGAGGTAATGACCCCCCTAGCTTCGGTAACCGTGTTTATCTATTAGAGCAGTTCGGTTAAAAATTCACACACAACAATAAATTGTGCGAAGTCCTTCTAGATTTAAGAAACCTATTTTAGAAATGATTTAAATGAAACCACATTCTTCAAAATAAATTTATAATCTTGCAAAAAAAAACAAAACATTAAATGCGACAAAAGTAACATAAAGAACTTCGCAACACTATACTTTAAATAAAATATTATTATATATATTAAATATAAAATCATAAAAAGTTAACTATTTTGCGTTTCGGAATAAAAAAAAACGATTTACCTGAATTTGACCCTTAAAGATAAGTAAACGCACAGTCGGGAGAGAGAAAAACTAAATTAGGGTATCTTCATAGGTGGCGATATTTAGGGGTAATCCCTCGAACACCGGTTTTTAGTACTGGAGAGATGTTCGGGGTACCTCGAAACTTTTGAAGGTGGGGGTGTCGGCAGTTTCGAAATTTTTTTGGGGTAGGGTATAACCACCCTTCCCGCCTACCTGTCTTTGCCCCCCACCCCCCAAAATGTCAAAAGGATCGAGCGAGGCTCCATCTAAAATTTGAGGAAGCCCTTCAAAAATCTAAAATTTAAGTTGAGAACATCCCTTTTTTATTTTTGTTCAATATCCTAGGCCTCCTTTGGGTAGAGCTTTTAAAATACGGACATAGTCGTAGCCAAGGGGAGAGGGGGACGTCCCCCCTGTCGTTTTCTAACAAGCACTTGATAGAGCATTTTTTTACAAACAATCACTGAATAGAATGCATTTTTGGCAAAAGACTCGCAGTTCGCTCACTACCGCATAATCCTGGCTACGGCCATGACGGATAAATAATTAAGTGGACCCAACCCAACCCAACAATTATAACTAACCTATGTTCACCGCTCCCACTAGCCGCCGAGTTGGCAACATTCTGCGGACTTCTCCAATTCGGCCGATCGCTTTTGGGATCGTGAGGTGTGCGAAAATTTTCCTAAAAACAACACAGGTAACAAAAAAAACAAACAAACAAAAAATAACTTTTTCAAGAAATATCTTTTATGAAATTCCCTGAATTTCTTAATCTATCTGGTCCTGAAATGTACTGTAACCAACACTCTATCCCAAAATAACCGCCTAACAAACTGTAAAAAGGAGTCCCCGTAAACGCTAAACAATAAAGGATTCCGTTTTAGGGGACAAAATTAAAACGACGTTAGCTTCTACGTATATACTGCTCAAAAAGTTTATCCTCCACTCCAAAGTTCAAAATCCGGGTCTTACATTCAAAGTTTCACCTGAGGCAAACCGCCATTCTCAGTCGTTCACTTATTGACTAGTTCTTCTGAGTAAGGGTTTTTTAGTGTAGGAAGAGGGTACAGTGACAACTAGCGCCGATCATGTAGGGGGAAAAAATAAGCGACTAGCAGTGGCGTGCCCAAGGAGGGGGGGGGGCAGGGGAGGGGCCGCCTCGGGGCAGGGGAGGGGCCGCCTCCCCCCCTCCTCCGAAATCTGGCGAAAACGGATTTTTTCGTAACATTTTTTGAATAGATTTTTCGTAAAATTTTTTGAACGTTTTTTTTTTCATAACGTTAACGAGCGACCCTTACGTTTTTTTGAACTTTGGGAGAGAAAATTTTCTTTTTTAATATTAATACAGAAACTTTTCTGATGCCTTCCAAAAGCATATAAATAATAAAAAAACCAAATTTTCCCCGCTTCGCGGATAGTTTAAATTAAAGATTTATCTTAGTTTTTTTGATTTAAAATCGATTATGCCGTTCAATAGTTAAAGCATACATGTTAAATACGATTCTAGGACACGAGGGTACTGGACACGAGGGTACTGGACACGAGGGTACTGAGCAAAGAAAAAATACGTTTGACACAAATATGTAAATTTTTTAAGCTGAATGAGCAGAACTAAATTTTAATCATAAGTCGGTTCGTTTTTAATTATAAATAACATTTTGCTTGCTTTAATATAATGTAATTTAATAATAAAAAAACTTCGTATATTGTTTAAAAAACATCACACTAATTGAACGAAATTATTAAAGGTTATTTTACACAC
>JASAMX010028471.1:0-19357 GCA_030248175.1 Microlaimidae sp. YZB2_3
AAAAATTACAATTGCAATCATCGGTGGTGCGGAAGTGCCACACTGCGATTTAGCCCACGGCACCGCGCCAACTATACTTCGAAAACGTCGGTAAATTTTGTAATTCATGTTCATCCTCTTCTTATTATTATTTTGTTTTAAAAATTATAATTGCAATCATTGGCGCACGCCAACGTGCCATCGTGCCAACTTTATTTAGAGAGCGTAGGTAAACTTTGTTTGGAGCTCCACTGCACCGCACTAACTATAATTAAACAACTTGGGTAATTTTTTTAATTTAAATTCATCTTCTTCTTCTTCTTATTTTTTATTATAAATAAATTATCGATGGCGCGGTAGCGCCACGCGGAGACTAAACCCCACGGCACCGCGCAAACTATAATTAAAAAACGTGGGTAAATTTAGTATTATGTTCTTCTTTCCTTATTATTAATATATTATTTTTCAAACGCCTATATCTTAAAACCAGTATTCCTCCTTCGTTACTGATTGATCAAAAAAAAAAAACAAACATGGGTTCTTTGGAAATCCTAGAAAATTGTGCAATAATTCTTAGGAACTACTTTTTATTAATAGATAATATGTGTTTTAATGATAATATTTAAACTGTTAAAAAAGTATACAGAAACGGAATGATTATAAACATATATCATTGCACTGCTAAAACTATACTTTATTAAGCTATTTTTAATTTAATTCAAAAAAATAGTAGACTAGCCTTGAAAAATGCTATAAGAATAAAGCAGAAAAACGGGGCGATTTTTCCTCGGGCGTATGTTTAGACAGAAAAGATGTGAACCAAAGATAAATCCTATCAGGGTGAAAATAGCTAGGTGGTAAAGTAATCACTTGTTTTTCGAGAAAATATCACATGGAGAGAAACACCTGACGCAACTTAATAATAATTGGTTACATCATCTCTGACAACTTTTTTCATTATTTTTATTTTCGCGCGCTCATTCTTTATTTTTTTCTGATGGCGAGCGGTTACGCCCTTAATTTCAGTCTGAAGGATTTTAACTTTAGCTGAAATGGACATTATGTGGACTACTCTCTTAATTTTGTTTGCGAAAAGTCATGTACAAATAAATCAGACTTAGTAAAATTATGGTTGTTTGTAACTTTCGCCTTTGTTTTGGCCTCTTTTTGCTTTCTTTAGTTGTCCATTTGGCCGGGAGAGTCCGGGACTTTCATGCAAAAGTCAAGGGTTCGATTCCTCCGGAGACATTTTTTTTAAGTCCAGAATAGTGAAATACAAACAAGCTCCCAAGAAAGCACGTTTGAAATTTGCATTTGGTTTTAGTGAAAAAGTGTAAACAAGAAAGAGAGAGAGAATTTTGGGCAGCTGCTCACTGAATAAAAATTCCTACCATATTATAATGTTTTGTTTATACATTGATCTAATCACACAGCACTGTTGCATTTTTTTAGTCTAATGAAATGTCAATTGAAAAAATCATACTCACAGCAATCTTTAACAGACGCGAAATCGCCACTTTTTTAAATTTATAGTTGTTTCTTACACATACAAATATAGCCTTTTAATTAAAAAGTGGTGATTTCGCACTTGTCAAAGATTGCTGTGAGTATGATTTTTTCAATTGATATTTCATTAGACTAAAAAATGCAACAGTGCTGTGTGATTAGATCAATGTATAAACAAATCATTCTCATATGGTAGAAATTTTTATTTAGTGAGCAGCTGCCCAAACCAAATGCAAATTTCCTATAGTCCACATAATGTCCATCTCAAACTAGTCCACATGTTTTCTGTCTAAACATACGCCCGAGGAAAAATCGCCCCTTTTTTCTGCTTTATTCTTAGAGCACTTTTCAAGGCTAGTTATTATTTAATAAGCCGTATTTAAGCCGTATTTATTTAATAAGCCGCAGTAAAGTGGGAACATTAAAAAATCTGTACCATAACAAACAAAAAAAATCATTAAGTGCCACAATATGGGCGTTCTAAGTAGGGCGCACCCCCATTAAAAGTTTTTAGTGGTCTATATAAGTATCTGATACACAATTATGTATGTATAATACTGACGTTTCATAGCTGTCATTCTAAGGAAAAATGGCTCTAACTAAAGGAGTATTGTTTATATGGGAGCTTCGTTTAATTAAAGTTTTGATCAAAAAATAATTCTCCCCTATCGTTGGTTACCATAAGCAAAAGTCTATGGTTGATTACACCTGCGACCGATCAAACAATTTACTGTTTTTTGTGCTGATTTTGATGCGTCCTAATTAGGACATAATGATCTTAATGAACTTGTTTTTTGTTTTATTTTTTTATACATATCTTCCTTCAAATAAGTTATTCAAACCTAGTAATTTCTAAAGATCTTTAAAAAAGCTACAGTGTTTAGCAATTTGATTTAAATTAGACACTTTGAGTTGATTTAAATTAACATTCGGTTATGCTTTATATTTAAAATTAATCACTATTTAATTTAAAACTACCATATTATATAAAAATAGTGATTTTGTACCTCCAAATATTAAGCCCCAGAGCCAGAGCTTTGCCTATTTAAATCTGTGAAGCTACAAAATTTCGTAGTTCTAAAGCTCGCTCCATACTTAAATGAGCAATTTAAAGCTTTCAATAAGTAATTTCAAGGTTATTATCTAAAAAAATTTTTATTTAAGATAAATTTTGCACCTATTTCAAACGTTTTTTAAAAATTTTAAGAAAACTTTAGTTTGCAGCAAAAAATATTAAAGCTTAACATATGAAATTAATTTTAAATATTTAGGAAATTAAACTAAAAGTAAACTAGATTAAAAGTAAACTAAATTAAAAGTAAACTAGAGCTCTGGAAGCGTTTTAAGACTACAAAAACTCCTTGCTCAAGAGGTTTGGAGCTTGGAGTTCTGCGGGGAATGTTACTATTTTTATTACAGCCTTAGGGTACCTGCGATCTACAGTGCCGTTAAGCAGCTCACGCGAGCTCGGAGCGATTGTGGTGGCGGCGGTGGTCGTGTTATTTCCGTTGTCGTTATTATCATTATTATTATCATCATCCTCATTCTCTTTATCATTGTCATTTTCGCTGGAGCTTTCTTCCGCGCCAGAAGACTTGGAACTGGAAGTGGTTTCACTTGAGTTGGAACCTTTCATTAGATGCAGCAGACAGAGAAGACCTAAGATTGTAAAATTGGAAAAAAATCGCATCTTCGACTGGATTATCTCTCCTCTTCTGTAACAAATAAAGTTTAATAAATTACTATAGTGGACTGCAAGAAATTTTTTTGTTATAAAAGTAAACGACACAATATACATCAAATATTTAAAAATATTCAAGAAATTTATTATTGATTTTAAAATAAAATAATCAAAGGTAAGGTAAAAACGCAGCTAAAGTTGAGTTGTGTTAAAGGGCGTAATTAAAATTCAGGTTTTAGTTAACTGAGAATTTTTTTTAGATTTCCTGTTATTTTTTGAAAAACTAATACGAATTTAAGGGATCCTCAATTGGCGGGTACTATTCGCGATTTCCGGATAATTGTTTTACTTTGTGGGAATTAAAGTCGGAGGAGCTAAAAATTTGAGATCTTTATGTTTGTTGAAGATCAAGTTTTTTTTATTAGTCGCTCATTGGCTAAAAGTGATTTTATATTGTCATAACTCTTCAAAATCTTTAACACTATATTCAAAATTTTTACCACTATATTTACACAAAATTTTATCAAAGATGACGGTTCTAAAAATGTGCTGAGGCGCAAACTTTCAAGCGATCCTTCTTTTTAAACTAAATTTTTACGCCAGAACAGAACAAGTTAAACTCTTGATGACTTCTATGCTCCTTAAAAAATAGTTCATCTTTTGACCTTCCACTTTAACCATTATTTTGTAAATATCTTTCAAAAGGTACCAACTACATCCTGGCTATTTACCAAAATACCAGTTTTTAAAATGGAGACCCAACAATGAAAACAATTATCGACCCATCTCTTTAAACCTCCATAGCTTGCAAGGTGATGGAGTCATTCATCCATAATTAACTTTTTAGTTAATTAAAATGTTATAAAATCTGCAAAAATTAAAGACCTACAGAATAAACTATGAGTTACATAACTAAATTGGGTACTTTTTGTCTATGCGCCGAAATCCCAACATGGCTTCTTTCAAAAAAAACCCATTTGTTCACAAACTTGTTAGAAACTTTTGTTGATTGGTACAAAGCACCAAATACAAAACAATCAAAGTGTTGATCTAGTATGTTGACTTATGTGTTTTGACTTTTCTAATTCACGGCGGGAAAAAGGCAATCACGGGTTAATTATTTTACCGTTTACAATTTAGAAAAGTTTTTTTAATTTAAAAAAAGTGGTAATAAAGCTTTTAAAATGTTCTAATAATTTAAAATAAAAAATGTGCATTTTAGCCACGCTTGTTTGGAAAAGTTTGGAAGTTTGGAAAAAATGACCAAAATTACAAATTCTGCTAAATTTTTAGCCTACCCCGGCCCCGGCCGGGGCAAAATTTTCTACCCCGGCCCCGACCCAGAAAAATCCAAATTTCCTTACCCCGGCCACGGCCCAGCCCCGGCCCAGCCCCGGCATTGGCAAAAATCCTGCCCCAGTCGATCCCTATACCCAACAAAAATTTTTGACTCATTTTACTGAACATAAGCGTGCTGCAGTTAGTGATTCTTTATTTTCTAGCGTTTTATTCAGAAAATCATAGGTTTCACTTTTCTATCTTTCTTCCTTTTGACGACAATTTTTGTAGTCTTTGTTTCAAAACAGCCGACAGTTTTAATTAGCTAATAAAAATAATCCTAATTCGTTAAATTTTCATTCTGTTGAAACATTAAACTTTGTTTCAAATGTTTCCCTCTTTCACTTAAAAATTATGCTTCATAGAAAGAAGTTTGGTTATTATTTTTGTAAGTTCACCTGTTTTTCTGACAATCAAATGTTTAGAAATTTAATTTTGCCCAGTTTGAGTTTTTGTTACTTTTATTTAGACCCCAACGACGATTTGTTTTATCACTTTGAAACTTTGGAATAAAAGTTTATAGTAATCTGCCATCATTCGTCACGTATTCAGCACACATTAATCCGAAACAGTCATCCTCTAAGCTTTTTGCGGCACTGAATTGACCTTCAAAAGAGGAAGCGTTATAGGTGCAAAGGTCTGGAAAGGTTATACTTTTCGCTTTAAAAATCTCGAAACTGCAAACACCCTGCTCTCTAAAATTTGAGAATATTCTAAAAAGCCTCTCTAAAAAAAAACCCCGTGAAATTCGGGTGGGGCTTCCAGTATCAAAAAACGCTAATAATTTGGTATTTATAGTATTATCCAAAAAAAAAAAAATTTAGGACACCCCCAGCCCCAACTAAATTTGGAACATCGGGTATACCCCGAATTCTGGCCCAGGTCTAGGCCCCTCATGGTCACATATGGTTACGGTCAATATAGTATGCAAAATAAAAATGTCACTTTCATTTAAATGACCTCTTCGATCTTCTAATTCAATAACTTTTAGTATTTTTTGTTTTTTTATAAAAAATTTCCGGCGGATTTTTTTGAATTTTTAGTTACGCGTTTTAAAAACGTATACCTAACTTTTAGAATTTTTATTTCGACACTGAGGACATATATTGATGTAGTAATTTATTGATTTTTGTATTTTTAAAAGCGGAGCTTAGTTAGGGGGAATTCGTCAATTAATTTCGGTCCTACATGTATTTATGAAAAGTTTGTTGTAAAATTACTTGCAGATTATTTATTTAAAAAAGCTTTTTATGTCACTTCTTTACACTGCCACAAAATTTTGAATTTTGAAACTAGTTTGAAAGCGTTTTTTTGCGATATTTCTAATATTTTAAAGTTTTTTGTTTTCGAACAACTCCATATGTATTTTTAAACGTACAAATCTTCTTTTTTTAACGGTTTGATTTACTTCTTGGAAGAGGTATTTTATAATACGTCAATTTGGTAATAAAATCATTTAAACAATATAAACGTGGGCAAAAAATTTACAGTACAAAAAAAACAATAAAAAAAGAAAAAGTTTACAGAAGGTTCTGATACAAAAGTTTCAAGTAGATCTGTTTTTTTATTAATGCTAAGTCCCATAAACTAATATATATATATATATATATATATATATATATATATATATATATATATATATATATATATATATATATATATATATATATATATATATATATATATATATATAGTATATATTTATATATATATATATTTGTGCACTCGGTGTTCCATTGGTTATATGTTTTTATTTTTTATTTTCTTTTTAGTTTAAAAGGTCAAGTCAAATTTTGTTTAATTTTCAGGCAGGATAAAGCAGAATAAACTGTATCTAAAAATGCGTCAAGCCTATAGACAAAAAAATCTAGCTGACCGCGAGATTTGCAGTATTGAATCGACTATTTAACAACAAAAACATTCAAATTTTTCCACTAAAGTGGATTAATAACAAAGATTAAAAACTGTACTTTAATAAATATTGATTAAATTGTCTAATTTGTAACCTAATTGCAAATTTTTTAAGGGCTAAAATTGGTTAGTTTTTGTATTTTTTGTGAAAAGGTGGATTAAAAAAATTTGCGTTCTTATTGGTTTTTTGTTTAAAAACGTCATTACCGCACAATTTTAATTGGTCCCTTCATGTCTGCAATCTAATTTTCAGCGTCAGCCAGAAATAATTCAACGATAAACGCCTGGAATTCCACCCGTGTATAAACAACTGTTAGGGACTCTAATTTATTTGTACTTTTTACAATTATAAACTTCAGAAAATATATTTATCCCTATCATCAAGTATTTTGTAACTTCTACTAACCCCTACTAACTCTCTACAAAAAACCTGCCACAAATTTGGTTTCATTTATATCTATTCCCTCCTTTTATAGTAATGTAATTAGGTGCTGCTGTCAGAGAGAGATAATTCGGTGTGCGTTAAGCGGCCAACACCTCTGGCGGCAACCTGCCACAAACCACACAAACCCACCAACCCACACACACACACACACACACACACACACACACACACACACACACACACACACACACACACACACACACACACACACACACACACACACACACACACACACACACACACACACACACACACACACACACACACACACACACACACACACACACACACACACACACACACACACACACACACACACACACACACACACACACACACACACACACACACACACACACACACACACACACACACACACACACACACACACACACACACACACACACACACACACACACACACACACACACACACACACACACACACACACACACACACACACACACACACACACACACACACACACACACACACACACACACACACACACACACACACACACACACACACACACACACACACACACACACACACACACACACACACACACACACACACACACACACACACACACACACACACACACACACACACACACACACACACACACACACACACACACACACACACACACACACACACACACACACACACACACACACACAGACACACACACACACACACACACACACACACACACACACACACACACACACACACACACACACACACACACACACACACACACACACACACACACACACACACACACACACACACACACACACACACACACAGATATATATATATATATATATATAAGAGGCTTCATCGACCCTAAGTCTTTTAATAATTATTATAAATATATCACAAATTTTAAACATACGTTATTGCTCTTCTTTAAGTTTTAAGGCTTGATTGATCTTGTAACTTTATTTATTGTTTCATTATTCTTATTAGTAGTCAGTTAGAATTACACTTACTTAATGCGCAATTTTTTCAGACAAAAACTTAGTTGATGGGACTTAGCATCTATATATAAATAAACGTAATGTGTATGTGTGTGTCTGTCTCTCTGTCTGTGAGTCTGTGTGTTCCCTAACTCCTTCCTAACCACCCAACGGATTAAGGCGAATGAAGTATCATTGGAAAGCTTATACCCCAGGGAATGTCGTAAAGGGGTTGAAATTTTGAAACAACTTACATGGACATATATACTGGAGAACGCGTATTTATATTGGACAACGCGTTTTCACCAGAGGGGGGACCATATGAATTTTGGAACTTAAAAAAATTTTTGACTCACAATTGGCTCAAACTTATTGGAAAAAGTAATTAGGCAATGTAAAGCCAGAATATCATGATTTTTGGAAAAATGAACATGGACATCTTTATACTAGACAACGTTTTTTCATTAAAGAAGGGAATTATCTTGCTAACCAACCACAAAAGGGATTGGGCTGAATGAGATATCATTGCAAGGCCTACGGTCCGGAGAATATCATAAAGAGGTTGAATTTTGGAAAAAAAGGTTGCATGGACATTTTTAGCCTAGACAAATCATTTTCACAAAAAGGGGAAACCTATGGATTTTGGAAAGTGAAATTTTTTGTCTTTGAATTGGCTAGAACTTATTGATAAGAGTAATTATCCAATGTAAAACCGAAATGTCACGTTTTTTTGGTAAGATTAACATGGACATCTTAATGCTGGACAACGTTTTTTCACTAAAAAGAGGAACGACCTTCCTCCCCAACCAGCAAAAAGATTGGGCTAAATGAGATATCATTGCAAAGCTTACAAACAAGGGAATGTCATAAAGGGGTTGAAATTAAAAAAAAAAGCATGGGCATCACATGGTTGGACAACACATTTTCACAAACACAGGCCCTATGACTTTGAAAGTTGGAAAAAATTTTACCTTCAAATTGGCTCAAACTTATTGGTAAGAGTAATTACCCAATATCATGTTTTGGAAAAATGAACATGGACATCTTTATGCTGGACAACGTTTTTTTTTTATTAAAAGGAGGAAGGACCTTTCTTCTTAACCACAAACAGGATTGGGCTAAATAAAATATCATTGCAAAGTTTGAATTTCAAGGAATGTCATAAAAAGAGTTGAATTTTTCAAAAAATAAATAACAAGGACATCTTTATGCTGAACAACGCATTTTCATCAAAACGGAGGACCCTTCTCTTCAACCACAAAACGGATTGGGTTAAATGAGGTATCATTGCAAAGCTTACAGTCTGGAGAATGTCATAAATTGGTTAAAATTAAAAAAAAAATAATATGGACATTTTTATATTGAACAACATATTTTTACCAAAGATGGAAGAACCTTCCTCTCAAACCACAGAAAAAATTAGGATAAATGAGATATTATGGGAAACCTTATAGTTGAGGGAGCATTATAAGATGATTGAAATAAGTTAAAAAAAATTAACACGGACATTTTTATGCTGAAAAAAATATCTTCACCAAAAGAGGGAAAGACCCTTCTCCCCAACTAAAATTAGAGTGGGTAACTGAGGTATCACTTTAAAGCTTACATTCACGGGAATGGCATAAAAGGGTTGAATTTTGAAATAAAAATTAGCAAATGAATATAAAAAATGCGGGAAAATTTTTTTGTCAGCTGTATAGCTGACACGGGCTACTTGTTAATAAAAAAAACAGGAACTACTTGAAACTTTTGTATCAGAAACTTCTGTAAACTTCTTCTTTTTTTTATTGTTTTTGGTTGTACTGTAAATTTTTTGCCCACGTTTATATTGTTTAAATGTTTCTATTACCAAATTGACGTATTATAAAATACCTCTTCTAAGAAATAAATCAAATCGTTAAAAAAAAGAAGATTTATACGTTTAAAAATACATATGGAGTTGTTCGAAAACAAAAACTTTAAAATATTAGAAATATCGCAAAAAAACGGTTTCAAACTAGTTTCAAAATTCAAGATTTTGTTGCAGTGTAAGAAAGTGACATAAAAAGCTTTTTTTAAATAAATAATCTGCAAGCAAGACCAACAAACTTTTCATAAATACATGTAAGACCGAAATTAATTGACGCAGTCCCCCTAACTAAGCTCCGCCGTTAAAGATACAAAAATCAATAAATTATTATGTCAATATATGTCCTCAGTCTCGAAATTAAAATTTTAAAAGTTAGGTATACGTTTTTAAAACGCGTACCTGAAAATTCAAAAAATCCGCCAGAAATTTTTTAATAAAAAAACAAGAAATACTAAAAGTTATTGAATTAGAAGATAGAAGAGGTCATTTAAATGAAAGTGACATTTTTATTATTTGCATATTATATTGACCCTAACCATATGTGACTATGAGGGTCCTAGGCCTGGGCCAGAATTCGGGGGTATACCTGATGTTTCAAATTTAGTTGGGGCTGGGGGTGTCCCAAAAAAAATTTTTTTTTTATTATACTATAAATACCTAATTTTTAGCGTTTTTGATACTGGAAGCCCCACCCAAATTTCACGGTTTTTTTAGAGAGGCTTTTTAGAATATCCCTAAATTTTAGAGAGCAGGGTGTTTGCAGTTTCGAAATTTTTAGGGCGGAGAGTTACAACCTTTCCAGACCTTTGTACCTATAACGCTTCCTCTTCTGATGGTCAATTCAGCGCCGCGAAAAACTTAGAAGATGACTGTTTCGGATTAATGTGGCGGATTATTATAAACTTTTATTTCAACGTTTCAAAGTGGGGATAAAACAAATCGTCGTTAGGGACTGAAAGTAACAAAAACGTGAACTGGGCAGAATTAAATTTCTAAACATTTGATTGTCGGAAAAACAGGTGAACTTACAAAAATAATAACCAAAATTTTTTCTATGAAGCATAATTTTTATGTAAAAGTATAAAACATTTGAAACAAAGGTAAATATTTCAACAGAATGAAAATTTAACGAAATAGAATTATTTTTTTTAGCTAATTAAAACTGTCGGCTTTTTTGAAACAAAGACTACAAAAATTGTCGTCAAAAGGAAGAATAAAAAAGCGAAACCTATTATTTTTTGAATGAAACGCCAGAAAATAAAGAATCACTAACTGCAGCACGCTTATGTTCAGTAAAATGAGTCAAAAATCTTTGTTGGGTATAGGGAACGACCGGGGCAGGATTTTTGCTAATGCCGGGGCTGGGCCGGGGCCGGGGTAAGGAAATTTGGATTTTCCTGGGCCGGGCCCGGGTTAAAAAAGTTTTCCCCCGCCGGGGCCGAGGCCAAGGCCGGGGCGAATTAAAAATTTAGCAGAATTTGTAATTTTGTTCATTTTTTCCAAACTTCCAAACTTCCAAACTTTTCCAAGCAAGCGGGGTTAAAATGCACCTTTTTTATTTTAAAATTGTAAAAGGTAAAATAATTAACCTGGTCCCGTCATTGCCTTTTTCCCGCGGTGAAAAAAATGTTTTTGTAAATGTATTAATTCCCGTTATTTCCGCTGGTAATCAGAGTACGCTGTCAATTTCCGCAGTGGTCCATCTCGGACCAGTGAAACGCCTTATTACCAGCGAAAATAACGAGAATTAATACATTTACAAACGCACGCTTCACCGTCGTAACCGGCGAAAAGGCAATCGCGGGAACGGGTTGAAATTGCAAGCACAAGCGACTATGTTCGCTTTCCAGCTTGTTTCAAGTTGGTAGTTTTAGTCATTTTGATCAGCTGATTTATCTTTAGTCATAAATTCTTAAATCAATGTCACGTGAGGTTTCGCAACGAAATTGTTTTTGCGATTTTGCACTATTTTTTTGTAATTTCTCAAGATTTATCAAAAACATATAGCCCAAGAAAGTTTCCTATTATTCATTAAGTTTTTGAATATGTGTATTGTGCAACAAAAAGGCAACACTTCTAACGCACGCTTTTCTGTGCATATATCAGTGATTTCTTACGCAGAGATTTTTCTTGCTGTCAATACTCGTTTTTTTGTAGTGGATTTACTCTCAAAAATGAAAGAAAAGTCCCAATATGCGCTGCTAAACACTAACACTATTAAAAATTGCGTTAAAAATTAAGTTCAAAAACAGTGCGCCTAAGAAATAGTGGACAAGCCGGTTTTTCAGTAATAAAGTCCACAAGACCAAATTTTCAGCAAAATTTTGTTAAAAAAATGAGGTGCTTACTTTTTTCGGGTTATATATTCTTACTTTTATTCAAAATATAATTATAAAAACCTTCAATCAATCAATCAATGAAATGTATTTATTCTAGAAATTTTAACAGCATAGGAAGTCTCACAGCGAACCGATCACGTTCGCTAGTAATTACAAAACCATGACTTTATCTAGAAAATGACTTATAGGCTTAAACTATTTTAAGCTCTAAGATGAGCCATTACCAAGACGTTTTTTAAAAGTAACCAGGGATGTTGATAGTACTTGTTTCTGTGATAAAGAGTTCCATTTTGAAACAACTCTATTGGAGAAGAAAAATTTTCTTGCATCTATTCTACTTTTGTTAATTTTCAATTTATGACAATGCCCTCTTGTATAATTTTGATCTAAAGTGAAAAAATCAGCAATGTTTACGCTGCTGTAACCATTTAGTATCTTGTAGCATTATGTAAGATCAAAATTATTTTGACGGTCTTGTAATTTTTGTAATCCTAGGAATTTTAGCCTTTCTTTGTAAAACACCATTTTGAGATTACATCTGTTAAATAGTCGCCGAGTAAAGCACCTCTGAACATTCTCAATGATAGTAATATCTTTAAGCAAATATGGATTCTATACAACACTAGCATATTTTAACTGCGGTCTTACATATGTAATATATCCTTGCAAAAAGTTTTTTAATGAATTTGAAGTAAACGTTCTAAAAATTAAAGAAGATGTTCTTAAAGCTTTTTTTGAAATAATTTCGTAATGATTTGAAATATTTAAATTCCCTGAAATATAAACTCCTAGATCTTTCACTAATGTGCTTTCTGGACTGGAAGTGCTTCTTTGTCCACAGTGTATTTAAATTTTAGTGTTTCATTTTTATTTCCAATATGCAAAACTTCACATTTGTTTTTGGCCAACTGCAACTGCCAGTCCTTTGACCTTAAATTAAATTAGCAAATTTTTTTAATATAAAAGCTCAAAAAATAATTTTTACTGGAATTTCTTTTTAAATACTCAGCACTTTTTACTAGTATCCATAAAATTTTGAACCGAGTCCAAACGGTCTGTCACTTTTGGCAAGAAAACTTTGGACTGGGGACACCTTTTGGACTGTGTCCATAATATCGTTAATTTTTGACACGTATTTATTGATTTTTGAAGCAAATTTTATTCGAAAACGTTTTTTAAATTAAATACATATAGTTTATACTAAATTCTTATTTAAAAAATTCACGTTTGGTGTCTTTTTGGCGGTATAAAAATAATGAATTGGCTTAAAAAAGTGAACTGACTCTGTAGGATTTTCCCGCCAAAGCAAGTGGACCCAGTCCGAACCAAATAAATCCTGACCAAAATGTATGATTAGCAGTGTAATTTTATAGGTAAAATACTCGTAGCTGAGAACGCAGGCGTGGTTTACTTTTTGCCTTTTTTATGAAAAAAAAACACATCATTTTACCTGTTTTTAATGAAAATATAAAAAAATTCATTGCTAATATTATTTTATATTAATAGGTGTTAGTGTACAGAAGTCTATTGTATCTGTATGCATTTTGTAATCAACGCTTGTATTTTTGCTTAAATTTTGTAATGTTACACGTTTAAAATCGATTTTGGTTAAGATTTTTTAGTGGCAAGTTGACATTTAACCTTGCCGTGAAATACTTGCAGTCGTCTATTTCAACGGCGCAGTGTAAAATAAATAATTTTATTTGCTTAAAACCGGACAACACTAAAGCATTTTTATCATAATGCACTTGAATAAGCGTGCCCTTTGTTAGTAATAATCATAATTCATTCTTGAAGAGTAGTTTAAAATCATATTATTGAAAAAGATTTTTCATTAATAGCATCAGTCACCTTCATTTTAAAACTTGTTAGGTACAGTTATTATTTTTATTTTTGATTTGATGTTATTTGACTTGTTTTCTTGATCAAAAATTCCAAATGCAAACAAACAGTTGCTTAAGTTTGAAACCATAGATTTAGCTAGAATTTGAGACACAACCGCACAAGAATTAAAAATAATGATCAATCAGTAAAACGAAACAATTCAACTTATTTCCGGCCAGTGGTCCCTACGCGCAAAGGAGAGAATGCGTACTGTAACATTGCATACGTACTCGCTAAATTGCAAACTCATTTCGGATTTACAACTTCAAGTAAAGTTGAAAGCGTGCCTCTGCATGATTTCTTCTACCTTTACGCTGATTAGTCAATTTAGAAGACGAAAAACAATTCTGTGCGATTATTGGAGTATACAAAACGGCGAGAGTCGCAGCTAGGATGAATTTACCTATAGCAATAAATTTAAAAAAACTAAAATAAAAACAATACATCAACTTGAATTTTTTTACTCATTTAAAACATGTTTTAGCACCCCTAAATTTTAAAACAGTTTTGATAACACCTAAAAATAAAAAAAAAGAATATAATCCAAACAAATGCCAGTTGTTCAATAAACTTTCATAGAAAAACTCACACATAAGTGAATTTAATAGCAATTATCACCATTTTCTGCTAATTTTTTGTGCGTAGCGATTTTGTAAACGTGTCGGAAAAAACGAGTTTTGGTTTACAAAATATAGCTGTGCAAAAAAATGTTTTTTGAGTTCACAGAAAGTAGCTTGCGCGCGAGAAGTCAGATGTGCATCATTTCTTTTTAAATTTTGTTAAAAAATTTATTGTACACACAGCCCAAAATTTTCTTGGGTTATATAATTCTGATATAACAATGAGATTATAATAGTTCAAATATATATTGTATACGTCTCATAAGTGGTCTTCTATTGTCAAACCCTTATCTTGTAAATAAAATCTACAAATGGTTTTTAATGTTCAAGAAATCTTTAAATTTCTAAAATAAGGACTCATGATAAAATAAAGAGTATTATTAAAATAGAGTTTTAATAAAATTTTAAAATATAAACATAATAAATATCTTCCTATTAAAGCGATTACATCAACCTTTCAGCTAAAATTTTTTATATGTATCACTGTCAAAAATTGTAAAAAGCACTTTAAAATTTGTATTCTTAGGAGTCCTTAGCCCGGTTCGCCCCGGCTGATTTGACGGCTAAATTGCCAGGGCCGGAGTCTGGGCCGGGGTAGAAAAAAAGTGCCGGGGAAGCCGGGGACAGGGCCGGGTGCCCCGGTCGATCTCTAGTTGGGTACAATTTACATGAAAACAGTCCCAAACATCACTTTTTAAAAAATATACAACTTTGTTATTGGCCAATTTCTGCAACGGAAGTGACTCATTTTGGTAAAACAAAAGTGAACGTATTGAAATAGGTATTTTAACAAGGGAAATGTTTTAAAATATTATTTATATTGCTTCGGTTGGAAAAGGAAACAGCAATTCTGCCCTAAACAAAGGACATTTGTTTCTTGTTCTTTGACCTTAGATCTTTTGATATTAATGATGCCAGTTCTAAAACTTCCAAATCGCTTCAGACTAGTTAGATGTTACACGGACCAATATCCAGAGCAAAAAGATCACGGACTTCATGAGACGGAGAAATACATTTCTTTGAAGTGGGAATAGAGAATAATGCATGAGCATAGAAGAGCTACTAAATCATCTGTTGATTGCGCGGCAGTGTTTGTCAAAGGACCCCTCACCTTTATGACTTTTTGCACACTTATAATTACCACTTGATTGGTGTCACATAAAACCCTGGCTAGTAAGACTAGGTGGGTTATTCCCTAAGTCATCTTAAAAACTGTTAAAACAAAACTTTAAAACTTGAAGAGGCGCCGGCAATATGTATTTTTTTTACAAAATTAATGTGAATAATATAGGTTTTTTATATAAATTTTAGTGTATATCTGCTTTAATTAAACCAAAATCTACACAAAAGTGATTTGGACTGGCGTTTAAAGCTTAAACGTTGAACCTTTTATATAGGTAAAGTCGCAACGCATTTCGTCGTTACTACGGCAAAATGAGCCACAGTTCGTATAAAATACATGCGACTGTGACTCATTTTAAATTTAAAAGAGGACCTTATTAACCACAGAAGGAGTCACAGTCACGTGTATTTTATAATGACAGTGGCTCATTTTGTTGTAGTAACGAGGATTTCCACAGTACTCCTATCAATGTATTGCTCATTCACTTCGCTATTTATCAAATATACATAGATTATCAATAATAGACTATTAATTGGTAACACTAATTTTGCTGTGGCGTTAATGCATCGCGGACGCCACTATTTAGTGTGCCGCTGCACTGAAATAATCAACTATAATTTTGGATAAAATACACCAATGATTAAAAAAATTTGTAAACATATATAATCAATCATAAAATATCTATTGGTATAATAATATTTTTGCCGTGAGGTGTAGTGTAGCCGCATTTTGCGCAAGTTGTCTAAAATATTCAGCTATAATTTTATATTTATACATCATTAAACAAGATTTTTTGTATACAATTAATAGACAATTAATTGGTAAATTTAAGTGTGCTGTGGCGTAAAGCACCGCTAATGCGTCACCGCACTGAACAGTTTGATGCAAAATTATAACTGATATTTCTTGCGAGATATTACATTGGCACATTACGCGGCAGAGCTTCACGCCATGGCAAAACTATTATTTAATTACAATAGCTGATATTTCAACGTGACGGAACATTAAGCAGCAAAGCTCCGCGCCAGGGCAAACTTAATTAATCAATCAATCAATCAATCAATCAAAGTTTATTCTAAAAATCAAATAACAAAAAAGTCATTTAAAATCCAAGCACAAAGATAAAGCAAAGGAAATTTTTGCAAGTAATTGGGAAAAAAGTGCTGCAGTAAAATGAAAAAAAAACTGATAATTCGACCTTAAGTTCTGATATATTTGTGAATCCTAACCTATCAGCACCGTTATACAGTAATACAAAACGTTTGTAATTAATCAATACGTCAGCAAAACATAATTAAAGTTAACGATGAACTATTTTTTCTTATAAACGACTTCCTGAATTTTAATTACGATCTGTCCAGCCGTTTCATAACTACTGTTTAACATAAAAAACTGGCAAAAAACCAATAAAATTGGGAAATAGTTAATTATTAAAGGTGTGACAAAGTATTTTAAACATTAATAATTTAATTTTTAGTTCTACTAAAACTTTAATATAAATATATATTAAGTTAAAAAATTAACCATTTAACTGCATACTTAACTACCTAAATATGAATTCTATCAGGGTGAAATTGTAAGGGTAGTCGAGTAACCACTCGTTCTCTGAGAAAATATCACGCGCAGTAAAACACGTAATGCAATTCAATAATTATTGGTTAAATTACTACTGAGATTTAATTTTTTTAATTTTCTTGGTTTGCGCGTTATTGTTTATTTTTTCTTGGCGAAGAACGGTCCGCCCTTAATTTCAGCCTGAAAGACATTGGCTTTTTAAAGACAAAGACATTTTAAGTAGTTAACTACCTACTTATTAGCTACTTATAATTTGATTTAACTGCTTAACTGCCTACTTCTAAGTTTAAAAGTAGTTTACTACCTACTTAACTACCTACTTTAATTTTTGGCTAACTATCACAACAGTACCGTAAATAGGGCCTGCAGAAAAAAAAGTCACTTTATAAATCACTTCACTTTTAACTTGCAATTCTAGTGTTAGATTAGAGATATGCTGTGTTAAACAATTTGTATATATGAAATATTTTGAATTATTTATTTTGTAAGCTTAATATTTGCGTTACTTAAATTAAATTGAAATTAGTCAAGTCAAATGTTTAGACAAAAGCAATTCATTGTGAGCTAAACAATTATGACAAGGCTGCGCGAAAGTACAAACGAAAGTAGAGGAAAAGAGGTTTACTGTCATTTCGCTTAGGAGTGGATTACAGAGTCAAAGTGTAACATAGCACAATTATAAAACATGCTTAACAGCTTATGGAGATACCTAGTCTGCTACAATTAATTTCTGTTTCGCAAAAAAGTAGCGCGCTAAAAACACTCTTGGCTTACAGGTGGTATACACAACTTACCTGTTTGAAAACCACAAACAGAAAAACATTTTGTGACGACATAAATTTTACAATAAAACATGAAAGTTTTGCTTAATCGTTTTTTATTACTACTATTAGCTGCCATACAATTTTTTATCTATTTTCGGCTCCATTAGCTAGATTTTGTAAAATTAATGAAGTTCCAATCTTATCTTGTAGTTGTTTGAGTGGAAATATATTTTTAGTCTTTTTTAGTTAAGGATTTTTAATGTTGTGTAATGTTTTAATGTAAGGATTTTAAGTTGAAGATTTTTAATGATGTGTAATGTTTTTAATGTTTTAATTGTGTAATCTTGGAAGCATCAATGGCTATATGAAAGTGTTACTTTAAAAAAACACCCATAATCCATTTGAAAGTTTGTTATTGATTTTAAAATCTACATCACCAAAAACTCTTAAACATCAGTTTCTAAGCTATTTATGATCATCATCAACAAAAGTTGTAAAAGTTTGGAATGGTTCTTTTTAGTTGTTCTTTAAATTTACACATTACAAAAATAGATATTTAACTCACTGTGATCTCTGAGGCCCAAACGCGCATCTAAAACATGGTGCAGGAAGCGAGACAGTGCAGCTCAATGTTAAATCGTTTGCCAGTCAAGGTTGCAGTGGTAAAATTTAAGGCTTGCACACCAAAGGTCTTTGGATCGAGTCCCGACTGAAACGCGCTGCATTGTGATAATATTGCTTGTTAATATTTTTATATGTAGTATTTGGTTGCGCAGTTAGTGCTGAGTAACATCTGCCTTGCGTATTCTGCTTTATGCGATATAAATAAAATTTTTTTAAAAGTGTTGCACACATAGATGAACAAGGGGGGTAGGGTGGGGTCCATCCCCATAGCCTCGAAATTTTGGGGCCCTCTTAGAAAAAAATCCAGGGCCCCCTTCAATTTTTGAATTTTTTACCCCTGACCCCCTTCTAGACTTTGAAGTCTGACCCCCCTCCCCTTTTGAGAAAATTTTATGTACTTTTTTTATACTAAATTTTTTTCCAAAAACGTGAATTTTCAACACAAATTCATGTTTTTACACCCTGTTATACTTAAATATAGCTTTTTATTTAATAAAATGTAGTATTATCTTTTAAAAAATTATTATTAAACATTTAATGGTTAAAAGTATTTTGTTTCGGAAATTGGACCCCACCTGACCCCCCTCTAGGTTTCAAAATCTTCCACCCCGGGTCTACCACCCCCACCGGAGAAAGCTAGGGGGGTTCGAGCCCCCCTGAGAATCTCCTAATTAAATTTTGAACTGTCATTTACCTGGGTTAAACAGCCCTCCTAAGCCTTTGCCTATAAGAGCAATACGTAACTGAA
>JASAMX010028480.1:0-13616 GCA_030248175.1 Microlaimidae sp. YZB2_3
GTAAATTAAAAATTAAAAAATTATACGGAAAAACTTTTTAACTTTAGGTAATGGTCGACGAGCCTAAATAGATTTTATAAAAAAATTAGGTGAGCGGAAAAGGGGGTTTAAAAGCCATATTTGACACATACGCCGTATGTGTCCCTTCCGTGAAAACTCGTACAAGCGTTAATCAAAGGCGATTATCTCTCCCATTTTCTTGTCCAGCCTATGGTGTACATAGGTGTTTTTGGTCAGGTCCGCTAGGGGGAATGGGAAAAAAAGCACCCAAGTTAAAATGCACCCGCAAAAAAGGTGCCCGACTACTGTAAAAACGTCGAGAAACTATGAAAAAAGCACCCGCCTGCGAAAAATTTGGCGACCATTTTAGGGGGGACGGTTGCACCCCCCGGCCCAACCACTATTCTTATTTTCCCCCTATCCGATCGTTTTGGGGGGAGGGCAACTACCCTTCCCCCTGGTTACGTCCCTGCGCACCCTAGAAAAAATGCACTTGCGTTGCGAAAAAAGGGCCCCACTACTGTAAAAACGATGAGAAACTGAAAAAACGTACCCGCATATGAAAAAAGGACCCCACTGTCGGGAATTGTTTTTTACTGCATAAACAAAGCTTTCTCAACACACTAGGAGCTAGCGTCTTATGAAAAACAGCACCCATCGCACAAAAACTTATCCACATAACTGTATGTTTTTTAGTTTATTTTTTTAATATTATGTATATCTAACGATAGAATTTTTTGTTTTTATTTAAGTTTTTAATTAAAAGCTTTTAAACGTGAAATTTAGAAAAATAAGCCAAACACTGATGTTTATTTAGCAAGAGACCATACAACAAATCTAAAACAAATCAGACAAATAAATGAAGCAAAAAATAGTTCAATAGTAAAACTATTTGCTCGATTTTTTGTTATAATTGGTTATTTATCATTTCTTAAATTCATTATGCAAAATCCACAAACTATAGTTATTGGCTACTTACGTCCTCTACTAGTCTATTTGAGGATTTTTCTAAAAATAAAATGTGATTGGTAGCTTTAACATTTTTATTAATAAAAGCAAGAAAACATAACAATAAGAACAAATTCATTCCAAGTTAAAAATGTCAGAGTTAAATGTAATTTATTTCCAACTTATCAGTTTGTTTTGAAATTTATATTTTTTGGCTGACAAACACTGCAGGGCTGGTAAAAATGGTTAAAACCATGCAATCTTACCGATTCAGCTGTAAAACAAGTACAGAAAAATACATAATTGAGTAGGAAGAAAAAAAGAAAGCCTCGGGCTTTGGTTTATTTCTATTGAGGCCACCTATTATATTAGTATTATTTTTTATTTTATGCCTAGAATTATGTTTCAATTCTAAAAATAAAAATTCCCCGGCACTGCGCTGTTTGAACTAATTTAGCCTTGAAATTCTACGTTATTTTATTGCCGCTTTGTTATACAACTATCATTAATGTTTTTAATAAGTTTGTCAAAAAACTTAGTTTACCAAAAATTTTAAGATTAGGTTTTAATGTTTTCCATCCTTTGTTTCTATTTAATATATGGGAAAACTAGTACAATTATAAGGCAGAATTCCGGAGCTTCTAAAACAAAAGCGTCAATCCAAAACTACACAGCTACAAATTACACAGATACAGAAATTATAAAGTTTTAATTGTTTTGTACTAAACATATTTTTTTCAACGCTCCCCCACCTATTTTTACTGAAACAATAACAAAAAATTAAAAGACCATATATATACAAAAAGATGTGCAGTATGGAATCAAATTTAGTAATTAATAAGCCAGAATTGTTATATAGGGACCCGGACTTTTATACGTAGATTTTATACGATTTTTTGGTAATACCGTGCAGAAACAAAATTTATCCTTTTAATGTTTTTAAAAATGATATAATAATTATTTTGCAATTTTTGTGGCCGAAATAATTATCTGGGTATCCCTGTGATCACCCCAATTTTTTTAAACAACCACAAGTAACAAATTTTTATCTTTTTAACCTTTTCGGCAAATACAAAGCATATTCCGCAATGTTTTTATTTGTTCAGAATTTTTAAGAGCTTTTATAACATTTTAAAATGAACATACGGCGGGTTTAAACTAATTTCAAATTAAAAATATATTATTAAAAACTAAAGAAAAATTCTCTGAAAACGTGTAAAAATCATACTCATTCTCACAAACAAAATTTATTCTCGTATTTTGTTTATATTCATAAAGTATACTATACTATACTAATTTTGACATCTCTGGCCGCCGCCACTATTGTTATAAAACATTACTACCAGACCTGTGCACGGTCTGGAAATGCTCTCCTTCGTTTTATTGGAGGATTTGCCTTCCACCCGTTTTATTTCCCCCCTCCCGCCAAAAAATGAAAAAGTACCCTAAAATTATGACACCATTTTTGACCTATGATGACGCCATCATCCCAAATTTTTGCAGTTTTTAGCCTACTTCAATGTATTTTAAGCCATTTTAGGCCTATTTTTACCTTATTTTCGCTTTTTTTGTCCCTTTTTCTCTTTTTTTTTCTTTCCCCCTGCTTGCCCCCCGTTTTATTGCCCCCCATTTGAAAAAAGTTGCCCCCCGTGCCCTCCCCCGTTTTGGAATTGCCCCCCCCCAATAAACTCCGGGGGGGGGGCAGGGCACACGGTACAGGTCTGTATTACCATCAAATTTTCTATTTTTACCACTAAATAATTTATAGTAAATAGAACGATAATTCAAGATTATTTTAAGTTGTTTTAAAAATGTTTTAAACGTTTTTAGATTGATTCAAATTAGAGTTTAAAAGTTTACAACTTAAAAATAAACCTTCAAATAAGAGATGAATTTTCGAAAACGTGCACAAAACCAACTTTATTCTTAAAGTTTTTTGAATCGTTAAAATAGATAAAATAAAAAGCTTTTTTCGGTATGTTTGTGACCAAAATAAAGATTTCGAGATTTTTTTGACTGTGCTACTGTTTTTTAAAAACACTATTACTCACGAATTCAACTTATTCAGGAGGTAAGTACAGTAATATTAAAGAATTTTTAAATCACTTGAAAAAAACATTTTTAAAGATGTTTTAATCGAATACATTCAACCGTATTGGCAGCCTAAAAAACCGTTATATACGAGAGAAAATTTTTTATAAACCTAAAAACCAACTTATTACCGTAATGTCTTTTGAAAAAAAAAATACAAAAAATATTTTTGATTTTTTGCGTGACTGTTGCTGTTTAAAATTTTTTTGATTTTATAACAACTATAATTCTGCGAAGATATTGATCAAGAAGAACTAATAAAAATATGTACTTTGTTATTTTAACCGTTAAACCAATGTCTTGCAGTTTCAATTTTTTTAATTATGTTTACAAAGCATTTACAACTTTATTTTGTTATATTTTAAAAATATAATGTTACATATTATTTTTAATTCAGTTGTTTCTTTTACCTTTTACTTCTATTACATGAATATTGTAAAATTTTTAGTTGCATAAGCTATTTATTCTTAAAAACTGATTTCCTTTCATACTGTTTATAGTGTTCATACTTTTCTTGAATTATCACCGCTGCTTCATTAAAAATTTTTTCACACACGTGCTTTTTTTTCGCAGATTACCTGTTAACGTAACAAAAAAACAGTTTCTAACTGTGGGGCCCTTTTTTCATAGGCGGGTGCGTTTTTTTTACAGTTTCTCAACGTTTTTACACCAGTGGGGCCCTTTTTTTGCGGGTGCATTTTTTCTAGGGTGCGTTCTTTCCTTTTGAGTTTTCCCGCCATGGGTCCCTTTTTTCATAGGCGGGTGCGTTTTTTCATAGTTTTTTAGCGTTTTTATACTAATCGGGCTCTTTTTTCACTGGGGGCATTTTTTCTAGGGTGCTTTTTTGCACCAAATCCGCTAGGGGGGTCCACCACCGGGTGGAAGGCCAAAATTTTTTTTTTGGGGGGGGGGCTCCAGGGAGGTTCGGACTCTCTAGACACGGGGGGTCGACCCGGGGTGCAAGATTTCAAATTTTAAGGGGTCCGATTTTTTAACAGCTTTTTTAAATCAGTAAATCAGTAATATAAAGGTGCGGTGTGGAGTCCAAATTTTTGTCTTCGATTTTAATATTTTTTTGTAAAAACTTACCACTGCCCCTAATAGCCCACAAAAATTTTTTCAACAAAATATCTACAGTGATTCAGGAGTTACCCCCCCCCCCCAAAAAAAAATGGCATTTTTCAAAAATTATGTACGTGACAAATTTCTCAATGGTTATTACGATTTACGTTACAAATTATGCACTCAAAGAAAGCGGCGATTTGTTACTCTGATTTGATACCTTGATCGTTAAGATTGGTGCAGTATTTGTCGAAATATTGCGTTTCCCGTACAAAAAAACCTGCGATTTTTTATTAAAAACACCAAACGACGGCAGTGATTTTGTGAAGTTTGCCCAACCTTTCTTCCCTTCACTTCGTGTTTTTAGCGAAAAAATCAAGTGTTTTTGGTACAAGAAACGCAATATCTCAATAAATACTGCACCAATCCTAACGATCAAGGTATCAAATTAAAGAAGAAAGTAGCCGCTTTCTTTGAGTGCATAATTTATAACGAAAATCGTTATACCCATTGAGCAATCATTCACGTACAGAATTGTCAAAAAACGTCATTTTTGAGGGGTCATTACTCCTGAACCACTGGAGATATTTTGTTGAAAAAATTTTTGTGGGCTATTGGGGGCAGTGGTAAGGTTTTCACAAAAAATTATCAAAATCAAATACAAAAAGTTTGACTCCGCACCGCATCTTGAAATGTTTTAAGGTCTAATATTGAATTTTTTATACTAAAACAGATTATTTAGGCCTAAAAAGTGTATTTAAACACTACTTTTTACTAAAAAAACAGTGTTTTTGACATTAAATAAAAAATTACTTGTAAATTCGTCGGAAGGGGGGAGGGGATCAGCCACGCTAGGGGGTCAGGCCGGACTGCTTTTGAGCTTTGGGGAGGGGGGAGGGGGAACCCCCCTAGATTTTTTTCCAGATGGGGGGGGGGGCTAGCCCCTCTGTCCCTCCCCCCAAACAAAAAAACACCTATGATGATGTAATGGATAGCACGGCAGAGTGAACTGTGGCGGTTACGGGTTCAATTCCTGTATCGACCAAATTTTTCAATAAGTTTGGCTGTCTAAATTTTTTAGCACCTGATTATTTTCGCTTCTACTGTGGGCCGTCACACATATATAGGCAAGTTTGTCCAGCGTGGCGGTTGAATTGAACCCGGATTTATGGGAAATCGTGGCATTAAGTTCGAGGAATGCATTTTTACAATATTTTTTTTAAATGTATTTTATCAATGCAGTCTTAATGTTTTTCTGTTTAAAAAAGGTAAAAAGACGCTAAATTAGCACGTTTTATTGTATTTTCTATTGTTATATGTTATTTTTTTAAAATACTCATTTTCCCCCCAAAACTTAAGTTTTGTTGGAGGTACTTAGAATGAAGCCTTAGAAAAATCCAGAAATGCCGACATCCTTCCTCAATAAGTTTGTAAGTACCCTGTAAATCCTCCTAAAATTTGTAGGGTTTTAGTACCTAAGGCGGTAAAAAAGCAAAAATAATAATGGAATTGCAGACTTGTGCACTGCCCCCCGGGTTTTTTTTTGGGGAGGGGGGGGGACAATTCCAAAACGAGGGGCACGAGGGGCAGCTTTTTTGAAACGGAGGGGGGGGGGCAGTAAAACGGGGGGCAAGCAGGGGGGAAAGAAAAAAAAGAGAAAAAAGAAGGGAAAATGGAAAAAAGGTTCAAAAAAAGCGAAAATAAGGTAAAAATAGGTCTAAAATGGCTTAAAATACATTAAAATAAACTAAAAACTGCAAAAAATTTGCGATGATGGCGTCATCATAGGTCAAAAATGGCGTCATAATTTTAGGGTACTTTTCCATTTTTTGGCGGGGGAGGCAATAAAACAGGGGGGGCAAATCCAATAAAACGGGGGGCATTTCCAGATCGTGCACATGTCTGGCATTGTTAAGGAATATCCCCCCAGGAAAAAATTAAGGATGCTGCCCAGTGCCCACCTATGCTAATGAAGTTCAGTGCAAGTAGAAATTTTGTAAAACAAAAAATATTTAGTGCTGATGAGAAGTGGCCAAAAGACGAGGACATACCGGAATCTCTTGTGCAGAAATGGGCAGCTCAGATGCTGATGGCTCTTGCGCATTTGCACGCAGAAGGAATTACCCTCAAGTAAAACGAGTTTTTCCATTACTGTTCTGTGAACAATGTGACGATTCCCCCCGCTGTATTTATGATTGTGCTTTGTCCTCTCCGTTCTCCCTTGGTACCACCTCTTTTCCTCCTCTGGAAATAATAAAAAAATTTGGCATTTTTGATGTATTATTGGCAAAAATTTTGCGTTATAGATTTTTTGCTTCGCCATTTTGCTTTGCACTATTTTTCTGTCGTTTCACCATTATTACGACTATTTATTTGTTCACTCCTTCATTTATTTTATTGTTTCGTTTTTGTTGGTAATTTTTTCATTTTTAAAAGTTTGCCCTACCATTATGCCGTGCCTCTTCTTTTTAAATCACTTTTAAGCCCTAAAACATGGAGCAGTCCAAGTCTGAAATAATATAAGTTGTATTTAAATGAAGTATGTTTTCGCGCTTTAACCCTAAATTTCTATTGCAAGCAGATCAAGCTTCAATAAAATTTTATTCCCAAGTTCGAAGCAACTACCTTCTGTTTTTAGGGGCTTTTAACGTAAGTGGATATAAGTTGTGCTTGTGCCCGAAATTCAGAAAAATAAGTCATACCTTGAAATGTTTAAAGGAATAAAATCGTCGGAGAAGGCCCAAGTTTTTACTTTAATTTTGCGAATTTTACACTTTAAAAAACCAAATAAATTTTTCTGCGGCGCTTTTTGTAGACTCGTGTCGCTTTTTTATAAGGTGCCACGTGTTAATTTACCAATGTTTTTAAGCATAATTTACTGCAAAAGTATATCGACAAACAAAATGACATTTTGTAATCGGTATATATAATACTTCTGAATTTTTATATTGCATCTGAATGTTATAATTTATTCAAAATATTTTATTGTTAGAATTGAAAACTAAACGAAAATTTAGAGATCTTAAACCACGAAACCTGCTGCTAGGATCTGATGGTGGCTTAAAACTCACTTATTTCAGTGAATGGTCCTGTGTCGATTCGCCAATTAATCATACACTGATCAATCTGCTGTACAGTGCTCCAGGTAATTTTATTGTTTTGTAAAATTTTAGTTAGGAAAAAAATACGGTTAGTTATCTATTTATATACTACGAAATATATACGGTTTTATTTTATTAAGCTTTAAAAAAAGTTTTTATGGCATTCTAAAAATTGTTTGTTTGTGTTGCTAACATTTGGTATACTAAAATAACATTTGAATAATATTAAAATTTCTCGTACGGACCATTGCATTACAAAATCATTAGAATCTAATTTTCAAAGTCAAAGTCAAAGTCTTTGAAAGATATAAAGTTTTTATTTAAAGTTTTTAATTAAATATAAAATCAAACTTTATTGTGATATTAACTCAAAATAATGGCGCATAAATGATTTATTCACCTTAACTGTTTATTTCAGTGAAGGTGGATTATAAAATCAAGCTTTATTGTGATATTAACTCAAAATAATGGTGCATAAATGATTTATTCACCCTTACTGTTTATTTCAGAAATTGGTGGTTTACGCAACGATTTGGTAACAGATACCTGTGACTGGTGGTCATTCGGGGTGCTACTGTATGAAATCTTCACAGGAATAGTAATTTTTCTTTCTATTAAACTGGTATTAGAGCTGGTCGCATTCACTTTAAAAACACTGAGCGTTAGTTAATAGTAGTTGTCTTACGTTTGCCTTAAAATAACCTGAAAAAGTTAGTGATATTCGCTATTTTTAAAATATTTTGTTGAACTTCCCTTCTTTCCTTTTTTAATTTTTTTGTTTGGTTCTTTTAATTCTACCCGTCAGATTTATTTTTCACTATGAAATGAATCCATCCTGTTCAGAACTGTTTTAAGATAAGAATTTATCTCAAAAATATTGTACATTTAAAAAAACCACAAAGTTTAAAATAATACAAAGTCATTCATAATATCGTCATCTGCATCACTACAGCAAAATGAGCCACAGGTGTTATAAAATTCACATAACTGTGACTCAGTGGCGTGCCTAGGATTTTATTTGGGGGGAGGCCGGTCTGGGTTAGTATTTAGGGTTAGTATTTACGGGGGGGTTAGTATAAACCCTACCGTAAATACTAACCCTAAAAGGGGGGCCTGGGGGTGGCAGCCCTTCAGAAATGGGAGGTCTGGGGGGAAGGCGAGAGCCCCCCAGCGGGGTCAAGGGGCGGGGCCCCTTGTCAAGTGGTCCGCGGAGAAAATTTTTAATTTAAGGCGCTCAAATACACTGGAAAGTTTAATTCCAGATGATGTTTATTACAAAATTTAAGGTTTTTTATCTCTTTACATTTAAAACGTTTGTTTAAAACGTTAATAAAAGGTTAATAGTCTTTATAGTAGTTTAATAACATGTCGTCGTTACTCTGACATAATGAGTCATATGCGTCGTAAAATACTCGTAACTGTGATTCTTTTTATATCTTAACACACAAATAATCTAAACAAAATGATTCAGAGTCACGTTGGTCTTATACTGATTGTGACTCTTTGTGTCAGAGTAACGACGATGTATGCCTTAACTATTAAACGGCATAATCGATTTTAAATTGAAAAACTAAGATAAATTGTCAATTAAACTACCCAATTTAAACTAAATTTAAAATTTGGTTTTTTTGACTATTATTATGCTTTTGGAAGGCATCAGGAAAGTTTCTGTATTTATATTAAAGAAAAAAATTTTTCTGTCCCAAACTTCAAAAAACGTAAGGGTCCCCCTTACGAAAAATTCGGCTTCGCCGGATTTTACGCCCCCCCCCCTGGGCACGCGCTACTGGTGTGACTCGCTCCATCATAGGTGAGAACGGTCCGGGAAGCTAGGGGGTGGTTACCCGGGGTAAATCGAATTTTGAATTCTAGGAGGAATGTCCAGACCCCCTAGATTTTTAGGGGGGGTAGACCCGCTACCAGCGGTCCAAAATTTTGAAATCTCGGAGGGGGTCAGGTGGGGTCCGGTGTCCAAAGCAAAACAGTTTTAAACCATAGTAACTTTAACTTTAACTTAAAACAATATCCAAAGTATTTTCATTGCGAGTTGGTTCATCTACAAGTTGTAACAAGTTATTTCGCAAACAAGAGTCTAAAAATTCATTAGTGCAAGAGTTACCTAACGAGGTTTGTAGATTCCAATTTATATTACCAAAGTTTACATCACATCTCCACATATAAATAAATACAGGATTTAATGTTATAGAGACACAATCAATTAAAGATCCTAGTAATTTTGTGCTTTCAAAATTATTACATAGGTTTGGGGGGAAATAAATTGCTAAAAATCTGTAAACAACATTATGAGGAAAAAAATATCTATACAAACATATTCAATTTCCTCAAATTTATTTGAAAGATTTACTTGCGCAAATTTTAGAGTATTTTTTAAAAAGATAGCCACCCCCCACCTCATAGGTGGGCTGGGGGGGGGGGTTGGGGAGGTTATACCCCCCAAAATTTCGGATTTTGCTGACACCCCCCCCCCCCTTAAATTTGGGGTAGTCGGGGACACCCCCCCCCAAATTCGCCTCCCAAAGAAAAATTTTTAAGTGTTATAAAATGAATAAAAAATTTTTCCGCGCTTCGCGCGGAGTGTTTATTACCTTATTTTCCCGTTTATTACCTTTAAATTCCGCCGCTAAGCGAGCAGTTTAAATTTCCCTGCTACGCGGGCAGTTTAAATTGGCAATTTATCTTAGTTTTTCAATTTCAAATCGATTCTCCCATTCACTAGTTAAGGCATACATGTTTAATAAAACTACTATAAAACACTATTATCCTTTTTTTAACGTTTTAAACACATGTTATAAATGTATGATATAGCTATAAAAAACCTTAAATTTTTTAATTACTATCATTTGGAATTAAAATTTCTAGTGTATTTTAGCGCCTCAAATTATAAATTTTCTCCTTTCGGGGGACATTGTTCCCCCCGAACCCCCCTGACTGAATTTTTAAGATCACAGAAAATTATGTGGAAATTAGGTAAAAAAACAAAACTAAAAGGTATGTTCACGCGATCACCAGGAAACGATTTTTAAGCCGTTTTTAGTATATATTTTAAAAAATTTTCGCCTCCGGCGGCTGGGGGGACACCCCCCAGACTCCCCGGCCGACGCTTCGCGTCGGCTGGCGCCGCGTCGCGGCGCAGGCGGCAGCGCTTCGCGCTGCTTTGACAACACTTTTTCTCCCCTCCCCCAGACTGACGCCCCCGAAATGAAATCCTGACTGCTCCACTGCACATTTTTATTAAAAGAATTAAAAAAAAAATTTATAAGTTGCAATAAGATCTTATTTTAATTTTACACAGTTTTAAAGCATTTATAAGCTTGTTTTACGTTTTTTTACGCGTTTTAAGCTCATTTTAAGGCAGCGCGGAAATATTGGGTACACCCCCCCCCCCTCAAAATTTGGGTCTTACTGGACACCCCCCCCCAAAAATTTGACCCCTCCTATACCCCCCCCCCAAAATCCGAGAGGCTGCCCACCTATGCCCCACCTCTACCATCTCTATCATTTCTGAAAACGTTATAGCTCGCTTTTTGTAAAAAAAAAGAGTCTGGTATGCTTGGCGATAACCAAGTTTCACTGAAAAGTAAAACGTCATAATACCAAACCAACATTTTTAAGTTGTCTCTCTTATTGACCAAAGACTTAGCATTTATTACCTTACAATTTAAGAAGCTATTTTTACCTGCCCAAATTAGTTTTTTTTGTTTTCACTTAATATCGTTTCGTTTCATACACCAGTGTCAATATTGTCATACATTTCGTCACGTGGACAGACAAACTAATCCTCAGGTTTAAAGGCTCGGCAATTGATAATATACTTTCCAAAACCAGCTTTCTTGTTTTCATTATTGCAGAATTCATACAAACTGCTAATCCACTGCCTATGAGCTCTGGTATAAGAAGCCCGAATAAATACTTTTTCAAAGCCGCTCATATTTTTTAGATTACATGCTTTAGATAAAACCAAATTTCGCTCAGCTGAGCGCTCAAATCACACTTTAAGCAAAACAGGGCGGGAAACATTGCCATGACCCATTCGAAAAACCTCTGTGATGACTGGGCGCGTTGTATGAACCGGCAAGATCTTGTCAAGCATATCCGAAGCAGCTTTCAAATCATCCGTTGTTGATGGGAAGCCAGAGACCACTGCAAATTTTTGGTTTTTCTCCTGAAAGCGACATTCATTTAGCTTGTTACCAACAGTTTCAGAAATGCGCTCTTCCAATGTAACAGGTTTCCTGCGTTTGCCTTTTCCATTTTTAACAACCAGAGTCCATGTGGGATCATCAGCAGAAACTATATCTTCTGATTTATTGTCTTTTTCAATACTTGGTTCAGCAATTAGCATTTTGGTGTTTTCCAAAATCAAATCCAATTTATTATTCATAGAAATCTTTAAACCAAGGAAAGCATTGATTACAGACAGATGGAATTTTCTTTTTATCATGTTCACGTTGTGGGAGTCCGGTGCATGATAAATGCATGCGCAAATCGCACACCTCGCAAGCAACAGAAGGTGCGTCCTCAATTTGCTTTGTGCAGGAGACACACTGCATCATAACACAGCAACAGTGCAAGGTACACAACGTTAACGAGAAGTCCCGAGAAAAATTGGCGAGAAAATTCAGTTATCTTTTGGACAGATTGTGGCACACGCAAAATTGACTTTGATTGCACAAAATAATAAATATGCAGCAATAATATTCCATTAAATTTAATAAAGTTCACTTAAAGTTAAATTTTGAACTGTTTTTACAGTTTTAAAGCAATAAAAGAAACGTATAAATCAAATTCAGTTAAATAGTTTGATGTAGTAAATGAGCAGAAAATATCGCAACGCATCGCCTTCGCGCCTTCAAATCTGGACCAAACCGAAATCCAGTCAACTCTGGCACCTTTTTGCCAAGCTCCAATCCGAAACCCGCGCTCTGGCTGGAGCTTCAAATACTGCGCGCGGGGGACGTCGAAACAAACCCTGGTCCCAGGGTCACAATAACATACGGCACATGTAAAATTTGCAATACAAACATTACTAACAAACAAACACTAATACAATGCAAAAACAAACACACTCCACACTGGGTTCATGCAAAATGCGGGCAAACCACACCTAAACAATACAAACAACAACCAACATGGTCTTGCCAATTACACACTTTACACCAAACACAAAAAACAGCAATCATTAAAACAAAACAACAAACAAACACCAAAACACAACAACACAACACAAATAACAACCAACAAGCACACACAACCAAAACCACAACACAACAAACACATAACAACACTAACGCACAACACTCCAAATCAAAACTAAAAATACTACAAATAAACATTAACGGCATTAACACAAGCATCACAGAGCTACAAATACTCGCCAACAAAACTCAAGCAGACATCATAACAGTACAAGAAACAAAACTCAAAGCATCACAAACAAATACACCAAAACTACAAGACTACACCGCATGCAGACAAGACAGACAAGGCAAAACCGGGGGAGGACTACTCACATACATACACAAAGACATTGTCTTCTCCCAACTCAATTCTACTCAAACTCCACAACAAACACACAACACTGCAGAGCTACTCATAACACGCATACACAAAACACAAAAGCAACACATAGACATTGCAAACATCTACATCCCTCCAAGGGACACTCAATCAGCAACAACAGAAAACAACCAAATAGCAGACACAACTCATATCATACACCAACTCACTCAGCAAGACAACACAATCATCACAGGCGACATAAACGCTCACTCCCCTCTATGGTTTTCTCCCATAGAAGATCGAAGAGGGGAAGCAGTAGCGGACATCATCTTAAACTCTAAACACACAATACTCAACACAAACACACCAACACGCAAGCCAATAGCAACAAACCAGCAACAAACATCTCCAGACATCACAACAATCTCAACAAACATCAACAACACCCACTCATGGCAAACACTACATGCACTCAATTCAGACCACCTACCAATACTCACAACACTAAACATGCACACACCAAAACAACATCACACCAAAACAACATTCACAAATTACAAAAAAGCAAACTGGCAAGCTTTCACCACATATATAGAAGACAACATTCAAACACTCCCACCCACCACAAACATACATCAAGCAAACAAAGCATTCACAAAACTCATTATTCAAGCAGACAAAGCATATATTCCCAAAGGTCACATTAAGCACACAAACAGGCCACTACCACAACATATTCTACAACTCCACACAAAAACGCAACGCACTGAGACAAAAAAATTCCAAATATCCATACATACAAAAACTTAAAAAACTAATACAAAAACAAATAGCAGAACATAAAGCAAACATCTGGCAACAACACATTACAGAATACACGTAACTGAACCACAT
>JASAMX010028481.1:0-10315 GCA_030248175.1 Microlaimidae sp. YZB2_3
CCAAATTTTTACCTCCGCCAGCCCAAAAAGGGGGAGGTACCACCAACCCCCATAACCACTCCCCCTGGCTACGCCCTTGGATCTTGGTAAGAGTGAGGCTTGCTCTGCTTTTTTTTGCAAAAAAAAAGTTTTTTATAATATCTTATGTTAATTTTGTTTTATTCAGGGTAAACTTTTTTGATAAAAACGCATAATAAAACATTCCAACGTGCCCATATGCATACAATGCATTATATTCGAATCAGACTTGAATATTTTATCTTCTAAATCAAAGATTTATTCCAAATTCGAAGTTTTTTTAAACCGTTTAAGATTGTAAATTATTTATTAATTTTTTTAGTTAAATGTATCCGTAAAATTAATCCAGAAGAACTTTCGGACGCGGAATCTGATCCATTTTCAAGGGCGTGGGAGCTTCAAGAAACAGTTCCTCTTTACTTGGCCATTATAGCCTTTCCCTTGTTTAATTTCGAATCTCCAACGTTTTTTACCAAATTCAACGGACTGGGTAAATTTTTAAAAATTTGGGTTGTTGTTGGTTTTAGCTTACCCCATTAAACTATTCTTAGCACTGTTTTTAATGACGTATATCAATGTGACAGGGAGTGATTTTCAACAAATTGCAAAAATTGTTATTTTTAAAACATAAAAATAATAAAGGTAGCTCAATATTTTCAAGAATTTGGTTTAGTACATGTACATCACAGGGAAACGGCAATTGTCCATTTGAGGAGAAAATCCTATAAAAAGTGTTTCCTGTTTATTTTTTGAGTATTTAGAGTATGGGAAACGTGCTAAGTACGCTTCCTTTTTTATACGCAAATCGCAAATACGTTTATTGTTTAGGTACAGTTTCTGTGATTTATTTATTGTCTTTCGTGTGTGCCAAAATGGGAGAGTGCGGATTTAACTTAGATCTCAGTGCTCCAATCGGATCAACAGCATACGTACCTTGTTAGTTTTTTTTATATTAATTTTGTTAGAATAAGATTGGCTTTTATCATAAGATTACTGTACAAAACTATACCATAAGCTGGTTTTACAAAAGTAGCACGAAGTCGTACTGAAACAAAACGTCACTAAAGAGTACTAAATTTTGAAATGGACTAATAAAACTTGTTTTCCAAGCTATAAAGTTGTAATTTGTTTTCCAAACTATAAATTTTACATATTATTATTTAACTATACTTTTTAGAGTCGCGATTATAGTAAAAAGTCAAACAGAGATAAACAACTAGCTGGGGAGGTTTAATGGTAACGACGCTTCTTCCTTTTTGTCCGGCGGATTTAAAAATTTGAGGGTTCAATGAGAACCAAATTTTTTAACAAAATTCCTGCGCTTCGCTTCGTTTAGCCCTCAATTATTGTAATATTTTTTTGTTTTAAAAACGCTGAAAATGGCTTTTTAGCGGATATTTTTTTAAAATTTCGACCGGCTTCGGCACGGTGAATCTTTGATTATTGTTTTGAATTAAAACACCTATTGGTTCGGCGCAGGTACGAACTTGGGTTTTTTAGTTTTAATATATTTTAGCAAAATTAAAGCCATTTTACATCTGTTTTTACTTAAATTTTACTTTTTTGCGTTTTTCTTTTTTTTTCGCCTCTTGTTTGCACATTTCTGGTTTGAAACAATGCTCCTAGTCCCCCTTCCTTTTTGAAATTCCACCCCCTTTCCTTCTTTTGGAAATACGCGGCCCCCCTTTCTTAAACGCCCGGAAGGCCGTGCACTGGACTGCAGTTGGATTTTGGTCAGAAAACCTGAATGCGCATAATAAAATTTTTAAATTTTTTTACAATTATTTTTTTTTCAACTCTTTTCTTATTGACGAAAACAGAGATTAAAAAATGAATTACTTAGCTAAACTGGCATTTATTGTTTCTTTACGTTTATATAGGTAGGTTTAAAGTAAAATAAAAACAATTATAATAATTATCAAGTCCATTAGCATTAATTCACACACTCACACAAAAGAAACCTTGTTGCAGTGCTGAATAGCCATGTTTACTTTAATTACATTTTTAATACTTTTAGTAGCCAAATGGTCATTTCCTGCCTTAACTGGATCAGTAACACTGTCGTATTTTATCCACAACTGTATACTTAGTATTATGCGCAGTCAAAAAAATCCTGAAAATAACGTATGACTATGTTTATTCGCTGCTGATTAGTAAGAAAAATAGAAAATGTGTTTCGTTGCACTGATATGATAACATTGCTTGTCGCCAACAGTTGTCGATAGATTGCTTTGCAAAAATTTAAACCGCTGAATAAAAGTCGTACATTGCCTCAGAGTAGTTTTCTGTTTTTGCCTAAATTAATTAGTTAACGAACCGTATTCAACTACTTCAATTTTTTGTGTTGACTGACGCCCGGCATTTTTACTTAGTGTCTTCTCCTCCACCCGGTATTTTTAACAATAACCAAATTTTTTTTAACAAACCAAATTTTTTTTCACAATTAAAAACCTCCCCACTCTTCTATTTATAAAAAATGCTTTCACTTTCTATTGAGATTTATTTGATGAATAATTGTAAAAAATGACTGCATGTTGCGCAGAGCTTGAAAATCAGAAACACACCAGCTTCACACCAATAAGATTTTCAAACTAATATGAAAATGTGATTAGCTTTCAAAATGGTTTATAATTATAGTTTGTCAATTTTATTTAGGCGAAGAAGAAGTTTTTGAGATTTTTTCAATTCTGCACAATCTTCGGTTCCTTCCACCATAACTTCTTTTCTAAACCTCAGTTTAAAACAAGAGATTGTTTTTAATAATGAATAGTGTTAGCTTTTAATTTAACGAAAAAAATCTTTTTTTTTTTGTACAGTCGCTATATCGACAATGCTCCCATATAGTGTAAACCTATTCTTAAAGAATGGATTGATGTGACCTCTCAAAAAGCTTTTTAGGGCATTCCGTATCAAAACAATTTCTCATTCTATTATACAAAATTTTGCCTTGTTATGAATATTAATTATAAACTTTTTATACCATTTTTTTTCATTTTTAAAGCTTTATTATTATTTAACAATGTATTTTGTCTAGATAAAATTTTTAGGGAAAAAACGATTTGTACTTTATTTTGGTGAAAAAAGGGAAGCAGGAAAAACGGTTGACTTAAATAATAATACTTAATTTTAAAAATGCTGGCGTTACTTTTAATTTTATGCTTATTTTTATTGAAGAAGATTACTTTTTTTGCATTAAAATAGTTTAATCCGATAAAACTTTCTGTGAAAACATTTTATCCTTTATTTTTCGTGGTTTCAAAAATCCCAAAAATACTGAAAGCTGTTGGCGTATGGCGTCCTGTTCAATTTCAGAGGAAACATAAAATTTTTAAAGGTTTTAAAATTTGTAAATCTTATCGTAATAGGTAATAAAATTTTAAGTATTCCTTACCATTCAAGAATACAATCTATTGCTCAATAAAACAAGCGTGTTTTAGGTGCGTGATTTAAGCATCGGGTATGCGTTAGTGGCTTCAACTTACGTTTTTATTGGTTTTATGTTTTATTCTGCGTTTCCTTTGGAAAAAGATTGTATTGCTGACGTAAGTTATATATAATTACTGTTCAATTTTTAGCGTTAACACTTTTAGTTGAGTTTCATAATTCTTGTCCTATAATTTAAAAGTTTTGTATATCCATTTTTCAAACAAACCGTAAATTTTAGGAAGATTCTAGGAAATCATAAAAAATATTTGATTTCATAACCATTATTTTTAAAAATAATCACAGTTATAAAAATCAAAGCTAATTTCTGTTAAAAAGTTAAGAAGTGTAAGTATAAACAAAGTCAATAAGCATTTTGTTTCAAGGGCATTTTGTGTTTTTAGAATTTTCTTAACAATTTTATTGCGGCTGATATAATGACTGCAGTAGCCAGACTGTTTCTTCTGTTTCAAATGTTGACTGTTTTACCACTCTTGTTGTATTTGTTAAGAGCCCAATTGTCATGGGTAATAATTGGCAACGTCTATCCTGGGTTCGTTAAAGTTTGATTGTACTAGTAGTTTTTATTGCTAAATTATTTGTGTTATTATAATTAATTATGGAAACCCTTTTACTGAGAATCAATCAAAGTGTTTATTCGAGATATATCATTCCGTTACCACATAATATTTACAAAATGTGTATTGCTAGCTAACCGACTACGCTCGCTAAACAACCGGAGATTGCGGCGCCAAGTTTTTTTTTGAAGTATGCATTAAAAACCGATAAAAAATCGTCCCTTGCTCACTTATCAACACATGTTTTGTTACATACTAGATTACCATGCTTTTATAGTAATTCGATAGCGCTGGTTTCGAAAATAACTTTTAAAATAGCCGTACACGTCTAGTTTTTGAGTATTAGGAAATTATAATTATATAGATTGCAATTACATAATTATAATAAATATTATCAATTATAATTTATGGAGCTCTCTGCAAGAACAAAATTTATAGTTGTCGCCAAACTGCGAGACGAGGACCCGGTTCCACATAGCATTCCGCCACCCTAACCACAAAAGAACCACCCTTTGCTAAAGTGACATTATTTTCGTCGTTTATGCTGTGTCATTGAATCATCGCGTTTGACTGACCAACAGTAGTTTAAAAGCAAGCATGTTGGGGTTTTATCGTCCCTAATATCTGCTTTTAAATGAAGAAATATCCTAAAGAAACCGCTCACCCTGTTCGTCGCTCACTTGCCATGGAAAAAAATTTAAGGAAAAAATTCAAATGTGAATGAAGAAAATGAATTTTTAATGACATGTTGCAGTGCATGTTCTTGTAAGCAGTCAGCATCTTTTCAACCAAGTCAACGTAGTTCTCAGCTTTTTTTGTTGCCCAAAAACCCAGAAACAACTTCTTTAAATGCCTGTCAAGCTTGATGGTTCCTTAGGACCCAGAAAATCCTTAAAGTATTGATCGCCCAACGCAACATTTTCCTTATTTGCGACCCAATGAAGACGCCTTCTTTTACTTTCGCTTGACTGAGATTATGGTTGAATTATATCTGGCTGACGCTGAAAATTAGAATGCAGACATGAAAGGAGCAATTAAAATTATGCGGTAATGACTTTAAAAAAAAACAAACAAAAACGCAGATTTTTTTTTAATTCCACCTTTTCACAAAATATAAATAAATAACCAACTTTAGCCCATAAAAAATTTGCATTTAGGTTCCAAATTAAGTAATTTGATAAACAATTATTAAAATACGGTTTTAAATCTTTGTTATTAAGTTGCTTTAGTGAAAAATTTTTAATGTTTTTGTTGTTAAATAGTCGATTCAATACTGCAAATATCGCGGTCAGCTAGATTTTATTTGACTATAGGGAACTGATTTTTCAGGTATTGAAACGCAGACCTGCGCACGGTCTGGAAATGCACCCCTCCCCGCTTTATTGGAGAATTTACCCCCCCCCCGTTTGATTGCCCCTCCCGCCCAAAATAAAAAAGTACCCAAAAATTATGGCGCCATTTTTGACCTATGATGACGCCATCATCGCGAATTTTTTTGCAGTTTTTAGCCTATTTCAATGTATTTTAAGCCATTTTAGACCTTAGACACCTTGCACTGGAACTCGGTTTATACATAAAGTATGCAATATACATAAGTGAAGAGGACAAGCAGCACCCCCCCCCACCCCACCCCCCCCCCGCCCCGCCCCCCCACGACCCACTGGCCCCCCCCCCCCCCCCCAAAAAACCCAAAAAAAAAAAAACAAAACAAACACCCCCCCCCCCCCAAAAAAACAACAAAAAAAAAAACAAAAAACACCCCCCCCCCCCCCCCCCGCCCCCCCCCACCCCCCCCCCCCCACCCCACCCCCCCCCCTCACCATAATGGATAATTACCGTATTTCCTACTTATCTTTTGTAGTATGCAGATCAACCGATCGAAAATTCGCGCGCTTTCTATCGGTTTCTCTGCATACTACGAAAAGATAAGGAGGAGATACGGTAATTTCGCGCGCTTTCTATCGGTTGCTCTGCATACTACGAAAAGATAAGTAGGAGTACGGTAATTATCCATTATGGTGACACTTATGTATATTGCATACTTCATGTATAAACTGCGTTTCAGTGCAAGGTGCCTATAGTAACCTTATTTTCGCTTCTTTTTTTTCCCCTTTTCCTTTCTTTTTTCTCTTTTTTTTCTTTCTCCCCTGCTTGCCCCCCCGTTTCAAAAAACTTGCAACCCCCGGTTTTGGAATTGCCTCCCCCCAATAAAACCCCGGGGGGCAGTGCACAGGTCTGGAAACGCAAACGATTCTTTATTTAAAGCCTTCACAAAGTTCTTCATCAATCCCAACTTGATACGGAGGAAAAATGATATCGGAATGCTCTACGAGTATTCGTCGCTGAACGTTCTTACTACGTTCACACAGTTGATCCCTCTTTGAGCAAGTTTTTGCTTGTAATGCAGTTGCCTTGCTCTGCTTGCTGCCCCATTCAGACAAAAAGTAGCAATACTTGGTGTATCTAGTTCGCATGCCTATCAAGCAGTATGGCAATCATTTTGAAATCAGCACAAATGGTCCAGTTGTAGCGGTGATAGGGTGATATTTCCCTTAAGACGTTCCATGTTGTCTGTCATATGTCTCATCTGCACAGCATAACATAACCAACAGGGATGGATGGTTGAGCATTTCCGTTGTCAAGCAACACAGCTTTTAAGCTGGTCTCCGACCCATCTATGAATAGCCGCCATTAATAAACTTTGTAGTCTATTTTCAAACTCTGTATCACACCATGGATGTCATTGCAGTAGCATAAACCCTTATCTTCAGAGAAGAATTGGACAAGATCCATATGTCTTCAATGATAAATCAAAATTATTGTGCCTTAAACTAGTAAGTTCCATTGCTTAAGTCTTGATCCAAGAAGTTCTGATTGCTGTTTTGTGAGACTAAGATCATGCTATTGACTAAAATCGAAGATCGACTAAAATTACAAATGAAATGAATGTGAAGAACAATAACTGAATATGAAAATAAATGAATGAATAAATGAATGAATGAAAAAATGAATCTGAAAATAGCAACACTAAAAACTTATTTCTTATAGTCTTATTTCTAAAAATGGATTTCAGAGGCTTAACTCTCCTTGTTGATAAGATACCAAAGTCATACCCAGTAGAGAAAAAACAGATTTTAGATTTGTTATCAGCGCTATGAAATTACTATGAAACATGAGAAAAACCTTATGTAACAAAGAAAAAGTTCGGATTTGTTGATCATTGTAATAGGACATAGTTTTACTTTTTGTTCTGTAACTCAATTTTTATTAGATATTATTTAAATGTATCTATTTGTTTGTACTTGAAGGAAATTGAATCTATTTGTTATTGAAGGAAATTGCACAGCAATCTTTATTTATTATCATAGTCATTCAAGAAATCAATGAAATCAACTGTTTTTGATTTGGTTTTAATTAACTTATGGTTTTTATAAGTATACCTCCCGAAAAATACCGAAACTGTCGACATCCCACTAAAATTCAGGGGGTCCCAGTTCTGAAACTGCAAAAATGAGGTATTTTATTTGGAGATACACGATACACCTTTCTGGTAAACTTTTGGTATATTGCTCCCTCCCCCCCCTTCAAATTATGTAAGATTGTTGTACCCCCATAATCTGAGAGGCTATGCTATAAGATGCACTAAAGTTTTGTAAACTATAATAATTAAAAAAGTACAGGGAAAACCTTTGCAAAATGGCTAGCTTTACTAGCCGAAGTGAGAAGGTGGACGCCCTCCTCTCCAAAAGTGTCATTAGTTTATTTTTAGTTTTAGGTGTAAATTTTGCAGCACTAAAATCAATAAGATTTTGATGTGCTCGTCGTTCTTTATGTGTTTGTATTGTAATCCTAATAATTGTAAGCTTTTGACGTTGGTGGTTTTTTTTTAGACTAATTCCACAATTAAATAACACTCAGTGAATTTTATTAAAAAAATTTTTATTTTTAGATTAAAATGGGTGCTACTGTTGAATTTCCTTGTTGTTTTTATGTGTATATTAATGGCAATTTTCTTTCCGCACGTTGGAAATATTTTAAGGTTAGTAGTTGCCACTTTCTTTGGGAAATTTTTTTGTAACTTAATTTTTTTTTATCGAATGAGCAATCTCTCAAGTACAGAATCATGAAAAAAACATGAAAATTATAATTACAAAAAATTTAGTTTACAAAAAAATTTAACAAAATACTCTATGGCATTACTCTACTTTAATTATTTATAAAATTAGTTTAAAAATAACGCGGTGCCTAGGGGTTTACTCCGGAACTCTATAGAACATCACTAGTTTGAGTTGAACTAAGTTTTAAATTTTAAGCTCTTGGCTACTTAACAAACGAAAACAGTGCAGGGCCCCATTTATAGCCTCAGAAGAAAATGTTTGAACCCTTATTAGAAGAAAATCAGGCATCCTATCCTCCCAAATTTATAAATGTTTTTCGAGATGAATCCATAATATGGATTCATCTCGAATTTATATATTATGTAAATTTAAAACTGACCACCCTCCAAACTAGGAGATTTCGGAGGGAAGTGATATTTGTTAAATACTGTTAAGATAAAAAATATTTCAGTAAAAATGCAGTATTATCCTTTAATAAGAACAATAAATGACTTAAAAGTGTTTTGTTTTGCATATAAAACCTATTGATTCTCCTTTAGGTTTCAAAATTTTCCACCTCTAGTCGACCCGCCGCCTAGAAAACCAGGTGGTCGAAACGCCCTAACACCATCTACTGTTGTAGTAGTTTTACTAAAATAAAAATTTAAACATTTCCTGCTAAAGTATGAATTTTATTTTAGGTTTGTGGGATCAATTAGCGGTTTGGTATACGTGTTTGCCTTGCCGTCTATAGTATTTTTGAAAAAACTTCAAATGCGAGGAGCTCTGACAAAATCCCAGATCGCTTTTCATTCCTTTATTATTTTACTGGGTGTAGCAAATTTAATTTCTCAGTTTTTTGTTTAACGACTATTCGACTGCATGGACCAAAGCTAATGAAGGATTTAAACAAAACGATTAAAAGGATTAAGAATACATTGATTAATTCTCTCTTCAAAAATTGAGCTTATTTTTGAAACCACGATAAAATTGTTATTTCGCTTTATTTATTACTTTAATACTTATAATTGCTTGTTGTGTGTAATGTACGTGTTAATGTCGTATCTGAAATTAAACATTCATTGACATTTAAATCTTTTGTAATTCTGTAATTTATAACTAATGGTGGATCTAGTTAAAATGTGAAACGTCATATCGTTATAATTCTCGCTCAATAAAAGTTTTATCTTTGCTTTTTATTGCAATAATAAAGTTTCTATTTTTCCATGGCAAATCTATTGCTAAAATTATTAGAAAACATTATAAATTTAGTCACTGATAAATTATGCTAATTTATCAGCCATGTGGAATAAATAACCCTTTATATTTTGGACATCTATAATTAACCTTTCATTTTGTTAGTTTGTTTACAAACTAATTAATGTAAATTCTTAACCTCCTAATCGCCTTAAAACCTATAATTAATTTAAGGTTTACTGTATTAGTCATTATCTTTAAAAATTAGCTATGTTCTTTTTCTTTAAACTCGAAAAATATTGTGAGACATAACAAACATACTCATAGCAACAAACAACAACAAACACATAACTGCTCATAACAAACTCGCTTATTATTGATTCTGGTTTTATATATCCGTATATAAATCTAAGAAATGTGCTGTTTCAATATAAAATTTAATAAAAAGAATACTAAACACTCAAAACAAACTTAGAGAAAAATATATCGTTTAAACGACGTGTGCAATCTTGCAATGCCTCTCGCGGGTATTTAACAGGCAAAATCAAAAATACCCCATTTGGAAAAGTGCCGAAATTAAATGCACTATCCTACGTTAAATACAAATATTTACCAAAAATAAACTAAAGATGGCGAATATTTTATCGTTTTTTGTTCCTCATTTTTTCGAGCGGGAGGGGACACCGAACTGTGCGTAGATCTGTATGTTAGTGAGGTTTTCCTATGTTATTTTTTTAATCCGCAGATGCGGATTCTTAGTACAGAAATTTGCGGCCATGCGGTTTTCTTTATTCTATAAACGATAAGGCACAGCCACTGAAAAAACGGCGGGTTGCTGGGTTATGCCCCCTCTTAAATACGCGGTAGCCAGTTCGAAGTTGCTGGGGGTATAACCTTCCCACTTATGTTTTGATAAATACAAGAAGCCCACGATCTAAACTGCACCTTGTTAATTTCGAAGTAGTAAATAAAACATACAAACACTTAAAGCCAAGATTTTTT
>JASAMX010028482.1:0-19364 GCA_030248175.1 Microlaimidae sp. YZB2_3
ACTAGGGTGGATTAGAATTTTTTTATTTGATCGCAGACAATGTGTAGTGGTTAATAATATATGTTCTGATTATATTCCTGTGATTTCCGGTGTCCCACAAGGTAGTTGCATTGGCCCTTTATTGTTTTTACTGTATATCAACAATATGCGTAACTGCCTTAATACTGGTACGTTTTGCACAATGTATGCGGATGATTGTAAATTATACAGCTTCCGTGCTCCAGGAGACTCACTAGACAGCTTCAAAGATACTTTGTCAAATTTTGTTACATGGTCTAAAACATGGCAGTTAAAAATTGCATTTCATAAATGCTGTGCTCTTTCGTTGGGATACGGTCATAAGAAAGAAACATTGAGCTTCGGAGGACACAAGCTGAATAATATTGATCATATACAGGACTTAGGTGTTAATATTAGTTCGGACTTAAAGTCCCCAACGCACTGTAACGATATTGCACGCAAAGCTAATGCCAGGCTATCGCTTATTTTTAGAGTGTTTAAAACCAAAGATATAAATGTTTTTTGTCGTGCTTACACAACGTTTGTAAGACCGCTTCTGGAATATGAAACTTATGTTTGGGCCCCACAATATATCAAAGACATAAAAATTATTGAACAGTTTCAACGCACTTTTTCAGGCAAGGTTTACCACAGATGCCGGTCTTCCAAAAGTTCCATATATGCAAAGATTGAGTCCAATAGGTCTTAAAAGTCTTGAGTATCGTAGATTAAAAAATGATCTTGTAATGTGCTATAAAATTCTTACTGACAAAGTTGATGTAGATAAAGCTAGTTTTTTTAAATATGCAAATTATCTTAGCACACGTAATAATAGTTTGAAACTGTTTTTAGAAAAACCTCGATTAGACTTAAGAAAAAAGTTCTTTTCCTGTCGTGTTGCTCGTTTTTGGAATAATCTTGATTTGTCCACTGTGACTTCTAGGTCCGTTAAGGAGTTTTGTAAAAAGTTAAAAACGTTTGATATGTCAAAATTTTTGATTGTATACTAGTAACATTATGTATTGAATACCTGTGCGATTTTGTGTGTTTTACGACTAATATTGTAATGTAATACAATTTTGTTTTTTTCTGTACATTAGAGTGTATTGTATGTTATATCATACTCCTGTGCAGAATAAAATCATTTCATTTCATTTCAAATGTATGGTTCTGGAAATTTTATATAAATAAAACCAGAGATAAATTGTATATATGTGTGATAGAATGTTTTGTGAAATTTGATTAAAGACAAAGGCAAAAAAAGACAAGACAATTTTTTAGATGGTTTATTTCTTCAAAAAAAATAAATTTATAAAATTTTAAAGTTAATTTCTAATTTTTTTCACTTGTTCTGATTCTGATTGTTTATTCATTTTAATTGCATAAGTTTGGATTCCTTTGTTTTATTTTGTTTTTGCTTGCTATTTATCTAACTCCAGTGTTGTTAACACATTTCAACATTTGTATTTTATTTATTAAGTTTTTTAGCTTCAGGTGCTTAAGAATTGTTTGAAAATGAGTTTTGCGATCAAGAAATTATGCGTATTTTTAATGTTCATAAATATTATATTCATACAATTAGCAAAAATCGTGTTTTTGACGTTTGCAAATGACATTGCTTCAAAACCTAATATCTGGTTGGGTCTGGTCCAGTCACTTTTTGTTCAGTTGGGTCTGGTCTGGCCAGACCGAAAATTCCCGGTCTGGTCAGGCCCTAAATTTTATTTTACGTTTTTCCTGTCTCATTTAAAACGCATGAGTTACCAACTTAATGGTTAAACGCTGATATTATACCAGTTCATAAAACAGGCTTTTCAAGGGAACTTAATAATTATCGCCTAATTTCACTTACCTGCATTGTGTGTAAGGTTATCAAATCGTGCATTTCAACCCAAATGTTAAATTTTTAAAGGTTAAACAAACTTTTATCAAAAAATCAGCATGGGTTTTTGCAAAAAAATATACTTGCTCATCACTTTTGCAGTCCATCAATAACTGGGTTTTCTAACTGGCTACTAATGATTTTCTAATTGACACCGTTTTCATTAATTTTAGTAAAACGTTTGGCTATCTCTTACCCATAAAACTGCCCTCTAAACTTCCAGGATATGACATAAAAGGCAACTTATTATCGTGGATATCTGCTGTTTTGCAAAACCCTAAGTAAAGAATTGTTATTAGTGAATCAAGTTCCTCTAGTTGTATTCTATCTTCTGGCATGCCACAGGGCTCTGTTTTAGATCCTTGCTTTTTCTTATGGATATAAATGATCTAACGGAGAAATTAAAGACGTCACCTGCCTGCTATTTGCAGATGACGTCAAATTTTATTTTAGTAGACAAAAAACAAAGTCCAATGAAAAGCTTTAATATTCTATTGATAAACTAGTTTCATGGGCAAAAAAATGGTAATTGCAAATAGTCGAACAAAAAAGTAGCGTTTGATACATGGGAAATTCCAGTCCTAGCCTGCTTCTTTTTTTGAATGGTAAAAATTTAGGAAAACAGCTCTGAAACTTAAAATATAGTAGTTTTAGTTGCTTCTAATTTAAAACCATCAGCGCACTGTCAAGCTATTGCTAAAATGTCATTGTCAGTCGTTAACATGAATTTCCGCTGCTTTCAAAACAAAAACATCTCAGCTCTAATTAATGCTTTTAAATTGTTTGCACGTTTGATTGTGGTCACCTTATTTTTATTAAAATATTTGTGCGTAGGAAAATGTTCAGCGTTTTTTCACACATAGATTAGCATCTATAGATGTTATGGTTTATTAGGTAAGGGCTACATTGATCGTTTGTTAGTTCTTGATTTGGAACCTTTGGAACTAAGAAGAATTTATTTGGATTTGAACATGTGCTGCAATGTATTGTATTGTATTTTTATTTTTCCTAATCAGGGACATACATAGGCAATAGACATATTGCACTGACTTTGTATGCACTAAGAAACAGAAGAACAGTATAGTAATTTTATGAATTACATTAAACCAAAAAGGCAGCCCATAACCGCTTTTGTCCCATTAGGATTCACGACTCCCACCCATGAAGATAAGTGATTGACACTCTAAAACAAATTGGCTGAATTATTTTAAGATTTGCAAAAAATAAATACATATAAACATAATAATTAAAGAATATTATATAAAAAGTAAAAAGGTTATATCACATTATGAAAAGGAATATTTTCAAAAAGATCATGCAAAAAAGTTACAATCACGCATGCGATAAAAAATTAGTTTTTTGTTAAGTTCACACAAATTTGTATTTAGCACTATTCCAAAATCTAAAACATTGCCTTAAAGCAGAAAAGTTTGAACGATTCAGAGTCTTAGTAGGAAGTTTATATTCAAGACGATTATTTTCCAGAGGTTGGGATCTTCTGAGATTATGAGTTACAGTCAAATAGAAATGGTCATGTGGCGGAATTTGAAACTCACGTGCTATTCAATTGTTAATAATTTAAACGATATTAACTTTTCAGGTTTTTACAAAATAGGAAAATTTTTAAGCAAAATGATTAAAAACACAAACTATCTTTAATATTTGTAAAAATAATATTTTCTCATATACATTTGCAAACCAAAATGGAAAAAATTGAAGCTCACTTGCAAAAGAAGTCATAAAAGCTAAATAGTTTTAAACAAAAAGTTAAATCCGTTGATTTTTAACAGTTTTTAATGTTTGATAGCGTTTTTGGCTCTTTGTGTCCTTTCTTTTTTCGTCATCAACATAATATAAAGAAATTTTATTCTCAGGTACGTTATTTAATTTATGACTAATTGCGTTTTTCTTCTTTCATTATAATGTTGTGTGATTGTTGCCTATATTCTAAGATTTTATTTTAATTTAAGTTTTCACCTGTAATTTTAAGCTGTTTTTTTATCAAAGTTCACTTTTATTACAGGCTTTGTTTAGTTATAATATAAACATTATAGACTTGCTATAGTTAAGATTGATAAAATCTTAAGGAAAATAAATATATAAAAATCAAGCATAATAAAAACTAAAAAAAACACACATACTTGTATAATTACAGTAAATATCGCACTGAATGCCATATATTTATACAATGAGCGTTTTAGCCGTTTTGAAAACCGCCACTTTTTTAAATTGAAGAAGAAAATTTGACGTTAAAAAAATAATAGTACATAATAAGAGTACATGATAGTAAACACACGAAGCAATACACTTAAAATAAATTAATTGTATCATTTGGTGTGGTGTATATTAGTAATTTTGTGATTAGAAAGTTGACAACAACAAACTTTGTAATACTGCTTTGGTTTTTTGTTTATATCTTAAGATATTCAATGAGTTTATTTTAGGTACTACATAATTTATTTTGGGTATTTTTGCTATTTATTATGTATTTAATAAAAAATGTCCTGAGCGGAGTGTACACACCGGACCTCTTATGGGGTCACATGCTGGAAATCCACTCATATTGTTTATGTTTTACAATTGAAACTATTATATTAGAAAAATCTAATGATTGAGATAAAAAGGTAAATCAATAGCTCTGCGGTGGAGCAATCGATCTAAACTCTCCTTTTTCCGGTCACTCATAAATCCTGCTGGCATCTTCGTCCTCCCTCTGTCGTGCCAGTTCTGGACAGAAATAAAATTTTTAAATAACATCATATGTAGCTTCATTTTAAAAGTAGAAACCTCTATTTTCAGGAAATACATTTAGAGTTGATTTATAGTGCCAGGCGAACTTTTAATTTACCTACCTCTTCTGGTGTGTTTCCGATTTTAATACTGGACGTGTAAACCCCAGGCACTTTTTGTTTCAAGAGTTGGATGAATCGATTGTTAGCTGCTGAATCTGCACCTATAATAAAAAATAATTTTGTAATAAAAGAAAAAAATATATTTTACAACAATAATAAAAAACGTGTATTATAATAATTTATTTAAATGATTTTTTGAAATTAATTTCGTTATTAATTCTGAATTATTTTTTCTAATTATAAAGAATAAATAATATATAATGTTTTTTTATAAATAAATTAACTAAGAAAACAATCAGATCGTTTTGATTAAAATCACATTGATTGTACATGTTTAAAGTTTAAATAATACATAAAATCTCCTTGGTCTTTTAACAAATCGGTGTTTGTTTTTGTTTTCAAATGTTACTTCTGTTAATAAAAATCCAATAACCAATCCAATCCAATTACTTCTGTTAGTAAATAGTTTTAAATAATTTACACCCAAACATTTAATTTTGGTTGGATTGTAATTGTTTATTCACACAAACAACATATAATACTTGGAATTAAAAAAATAAATACAAACGTTCAAGGAATTGTACACAAAATATTTAAATACATGTAAAAGTAAAGTGACAATATCAAGACAAAAGTAAAAATAATATTCATATGTACATAAATAATATATATATAAATACAGCAGAAGATCTATAAAATTACCAAGCTAAAAATATGGTTATGGAATAAAAGGAGAGAACACAATGACCCATACGGCTTCTTACATGTGTCTATCAAATTTAGTAAATTCATCAAAGGTTAAATTATCGATTTGTTTTTTTAAAACTAGCTAAGGTCTTAGATTGAATCACATATGCAGGTAACGAATTCCAGTATTTTGCAGTTCAAACAGCAAAACTGTTAAGCATTACATTGGTTTTAGCAATATTTTGATGCAACTTTTGATGATGATCATTTTCCCACGAAATTTTGCCCATTTAAAAAAGTCTGCAAAATTTAAAATAATTGTCCAAACAATATAGCTTGGGTGAGTATTCTTAGTCCGTTGAAAATAAATAGATATTTTTAATTTTTAAAAGTGAAATATTTTATTCTAAATGATTTTTCATAATTAAAAATTTCTCAATTTTTCCGAAGTGAAACTTGTGTTGTCGAAAGTGAAACTTCTGATCTCGCGATTCATATTGTTTTATTTTAGTTTGGTGTTATGCACCACACAAACGTTTATTAGATATAAACTATATACTGTATTTCTTCTAATAAAAGCCAAGGCTACTGTTTTTTCAATGGATGTAAAAGTGTAGGCTACTATTAGAGGTGGGCTTTTATTAGAGGTTAGGTTAATATTTTTAATGGGTACAAAAAGTAGACTACTATTAGAGTTAGACTACTATTAGAAGAAATATGGTAACAGAATAATTACAAAATAACCCCTCATATATTACTCAGACACATTTAGTGCTCTAATATTGGTAGTTGTTCGTGCTCTATTTTAGGGACCCAAATGTTCCAATTAAGTTCTTCTTTCCAAATAAATGGATTACTTAGGGCTGTAATCGGTCCCAATTAGGGCGCCAAAAAAATTAATTTCCGAAAAAAAAACAGTTGCGCTTTTTTTTTAAATAGCGACTATTAGAACTTTAACACAAAGGAATTGTGAATGTCCTGGGCACCGTTTACCTATACAGTCCTAATTAATCTCGTCTTTATTGTATTGCATACTCTAGATAGGAATGTTTTAAAAACAAGTTATAATTAGAGAATTAAAGTGTCTTAAATATTGGTGGTCTTAAGTATAACATTTACTAGTTGGAGCTTTAAAAGTGTTTAAGAAAATGAGGTCACATATTTTTCGTTTATTTTTACCTAATATATTATTTTAATTACATTTATCTTCAACCAAAATGTATTTATTATTTACATATAATAATAAAAGCTAAAAATAATAATAGCAATAAAAGTAATCATAATAATGATGAAAAAACTTACTTATACCATGCCAAAATACAACTGGGACCGCTGATAATGCCAAATGGGAGAAACAAAGTAAAACAAAAGCAACGTAAATAATCGTTGACATTTCAACACATTTTTATATTTAAAGAACACTTTCAAGGTTTAAAGTTTCATTTTATTGTTTAGCAAAGAAGCCTCAGCGTCTTTTAGTTTCAGCAATGTATGTCTCTAAAAAAATTTATTTTTAACCAAAATTTCAATATGCATCAAATTTTGATAATATTTAAGATCATCACTGTGAGAAAAAACCTTTTATTTGCAAAGCAAATAAATTAGCGTAGAAAAAAATGTGTATTTCTTAAAATATTAATAGATACAATATATGTCAGACAACAATTATATTTAGCTCCTTAGATTACATCTCAATTAATCCTAATCAACATAAAAAAAACCAAAAGCTATGTTTTTATTTATTTGGATGCCGCAAAAATACAATACTTATATTGTATACGAAAAAACACTAACAATATGAAATATATATTGCTTTTAATAAACAATTTAAAATTTCCGTTTAATTATTTTCTATTTTGAGTAGTAATTCCTACTTTTGACCCAAAGAAACGATTAGCAAATCTTCTGTGTTTAAGAAAGTACCCGAATATAAACGATTAGAAAAGTTTCCGTTTAAGATAGTGCGCAATTAAAAGAAGAAGAGAAAAAACACTTGATACTACAGCAAATTATTGGAATAGAAACAAAAACAAGTTAAACAAGGGGCATATATAAAGTGTCAAATTTTACTAAAGCATAAAATAACCTGTCAAAAAATAATTTTTGTTTTTTATGTGAAAAAATAACGTACGGGGGCTTATTTTATAGGGAACGGGACACAAGGTATTGGACACGAGGGTACTGGACACGAGGGTACTGGACACGAAGGTACTGGGCTTAAAAAATTGCGTTCACCACAACCTCGCAGCAAAATCGATTCATTATGCAAAGGGGGACACGAGGGTACTGGACACGAAGGTACTGGGCTTAAAAAATTGCGTTCACCACAACCTCGCAGCAAAATCGATTCATTATGCAAAGGGGGACACGAGTGTACTGGACACGAGGGTACTGACGAGCAAAAAACATAAACCTCCCGCATAAAGCGGAATAAACTTATTGCATAACAACAGTTTAATATATTTAAATATCATTAAGTTTGTTTGACTGACTCATAAAACAGGATTATAAAAATAAAATTATTGAGAATACATAAAACAAAAATAATAATTTCATAACATTAAAACGTTTTCCTGTAATTTCTCTACATTTTCGTGAATTTTTTTATATAATAACTAGCTTTAAAAATCTTGGGAATCTATGAGGCGACTTGAAAGATAAAAAGCATTAAGGTTGCTTTTATGCTTTGATTGTGCTGTCAAAACATTTTTGTGATTATTTTTGTGGTGTGTTGAAAAAAAAATGAATTCTTAAATATGCCATTGGAAAAAATAATTGCAGAAATAATTGCGAATAAAACATTTTAGTAAAATATTTTCCTTGCCTTTTTTATCAGTAAATTATTCGGTATTTTTAAAAAGCACACTATTATTGAAATATTATGATAAAGTTTAGCTTAATTTTTGGGTTTTGCTTAGGCTTAGGAAAATAAAGTTTACCGTGCAATGGGTTTTGAAGACTTTCAAACATCCGTTGTTGGATTATTAATCTCACGACTCTATACATAGATTTAAATGTATAAAATATCATACATGAAAAATCTAACAATTGTATGTTTTTGGGTTTTAAAAGCACATTTTGTTTGCCTTGTTTTAAATGATCAACATGTGTTCAAGTAAATTCCTTAAGCTAGAGTGGACTAAAAAAGGCAAGAAAAATTATTTTTTACATTTCTACTGCTAAATTCTGATTTTGCAGAAATTATTATTTTTAATGATTTTATCAAAAAACTCATTTATTTCAATCAAGAGTCGATGAAAGGAGTTTAAATATAAAAAAAACAGCAAAAAACTGAAATTCGCTTTGATTTTTGTACGAGTATATGATTCAGAAAAAGAAAACAAAAAAACAGTAATTAAATAACTTCTTAAAGTTCTCATTCCACTCATGGTTGTTTAATAATAATTCTTTAGTTTTTTCAAAGGCAGGGTTTTGAAGCTCCAGAGATTCGGAGATAGCTTTAAACATTATCATTGTTTTTATTAAAAACCCATGGTATAAATTTGTGTAATATAACCGTTAAAAATTTCATGTTTTAGTATGATGTTTTTTAAAAAATTTACGTAGTTTTTTGATTATTAAATTGCATTATATTTAAGCAAGAAAAATTGTTATTTATAATTAAAAACGAAACGACTTATGTAACGTTTAATTGTCTTTACGTTCAAACGATTAAAACTTAGTTCGGCTCATTCAGTTTAAAAAATTTACATATTTGTGGCAAACGTATTTTTTTCTTAGCTCAGTACCCTTGTGTCCCGTACCCTCCGGTCCAGTACCCTCGTGTCCAGTACCCTCGTGCCCAGTACCCTCGTGTCCAGTACCATCGTGTCCTAGAATCATTTCATAAAACGTCTGTAAATTTTCATTTTAAAAATCTCCGCCTACTTTTTAGTAAATTACATAATAGAGGATATAGGACACCCAACATTGAACAATCAGGGAAGTGGAGATGACGTGTCTGCGACCCATCAACGCAAAGCACTGCGCGGACAACCCCCTGGATTACAAGTCGAAAAACCTTTGTCCTGTATTTTACAAAAAAATAGGCGAAGATTTTTAAATTACAAATTTATAAAGTGTTTATGAAACCGACCCCAGGGGCCTATTTTATAAAAATCTTTGTAATTGTAAATTAAAAAACGCATTTACTTTCTCCTTATTTCATTAATTAAAGAAATACGTACATACATAACTGTGGAATTTGTAAAATTCCACCGCAATTTTATTAATGTACTTTTTAATTAAAAATACAAAAGAAAAATATGCAATCTATAAAATAAGTCCCTGAGGTATTTTTTTAATCTCAGTCTCACATTTACATTATTTAATTGATTGATTAAAAAAATTGAATATCATTTTGCAAAAAAAGCAATATAACAAACGGCAAACCTAATTTCTAATTTCTTTCGACTGTTTTGGCAAGAAGAATAGTTGGAGTCAGCCAGCGAGAGATCGTCGTTACTACGGCAAAATGAGCCACAGTTCTTATAAAATATGTGTGTCTGTGACTTATTTTAAATTAAAAACAGGACCTTATTAACTAAAGAATGAATCACAGGCACTTGTATTTTATAATGACAGTGGCTCGTTTTGCCGTAGTAACGACGTTATAAACGTTATGAGTCAGCCAGCGAGATGTGAAATATCGCCGTTACTACGGCAAAATGAGCCACAGTTCATATAAAATATGTTTGTCTGTGACTAATTTTAAATTTAAAACAAGATCCTATTAACTACAGAATGAGTCACAGTCACGTGTATTTTATACTGACAGTGGCTCATTATGCCGTACTAACAACGATATTTTAAACCAAACTTTGTTTACATCAACAAGTCTATATAGCTTTTAAACGTAAAAAAAACATCGTTTTTTTTAAATAAAAGCGTTAAATTTTTTTGTAAACTGTTTAAATTTTTCAAGTAAATGCGGTTTTGGCTTGAGCTAATACTGCGAAATTTATACTGCTTACAATTAATAGTATTAATAAAAACAAAATTGCAATTAAACATCAATGGAATAAGAAAATAATATCAAAAACTAATCCTTCGGAAAATTCATAATTTTAACAAAATTGGTATTTTCTATAATATGCTAGCAAATAGTCTCAGAAAACATATAAAAATAGAAGATTTAGCAAGAAATACAAAATTTATCATAAACTTTTAGAGAAATTTTTCGGATTGCAATATATTGTAAACTAAATTGATGGAATGACGAATTTATGTACTTCCAGCAAATAATACAGCGTTCGTAAAGGTGAAAGTTTAACATTAACGTTTCTTGTTTGTTGTAAATTTCGCAATTTGTCAGTAAATTCTAGATGATCCAATGATATTTAATTTCAACTTAGGCTATTTATTTAAACCCAACAAAAAGGATATTATATATATATATATTTATACATATTTATAATTTGGGGGAAAAATTTACATTATAATTTACAAATACATCAAACTTTTCCCAAAAAAATATTTGGTTTGTCATTTCGAAACTGAACCTGTATTGTCGGTGCTAAAAACAGTTTAACAATAATTTTAAACCTGAATGATTTAATTTTGTGAATTCAATGAATACAATTAAATTAAAGCGTCAGATGCTCCACGCCTAATTCTGCACTATATCTAAGGCTCAAACATTGAAAGCTAAATGTAACATTTAATTTTATTTCCAGACCAGGGTCATTTATCAAACTTTTTGAATTTTGAATTCTGCTGCAGTTATTTCTTGAGAAATTTTATTAAAACCGACCAAAGTTTTTTTTTAAATGGTACAAATTATATTTCAGAGTGAACTTTCGGTAGCCTTTTAAAAGCCTAGAATTTTTAAAAATAAAAAAAAAGATTTTTAAGAATAAAAAAACACACTACTGTAAGAGTGGCTGTGTGTACGTACTTTATTAATAGAAATTGGTTTAAAACAAAAACTTGGATGAAATACAATTGTTATATTTAAAAGAAATATTTGCGATGAATTGTAAAAAGTTTATCTTGCTTTTATTATTTTAATTTTGTAATAAAAGTTAGTGAATTGCCGATAAATCTATCGTATTATTTTTATTATAATTACCTTCCATATTGGAATTAGCTGTAACAGCCCAAGCAGAACGTTTATAAGTTTTGAAGTAATCTGCAGGTTGTAACGCAAATTTAACTGATTTTATATACTGTACCTACATAATTCATTTAAGTGTAAAAAATGATCAAAAAAGAAGACTTGGAAAAGCTATAGCTGAGAACGACAGTTTAAGGTGGAACTTCACAGTTTTGACCACTTGAACTACAAGTCGCATATCATTTTAAATATTAATTTCTGGCCCATAAAAGTGGGGTGCTATAAAAAATTAAGAATCTGTGCTATCCAGTGGTTATAAAAACATCACCGAAAAGTTTGTCCAGTTCGCAACAGATGTCCATGGATTCTACCTCTGAAAACAACAATAAGGCCTTTAAAAAAAATTGATTCGTTATTTTTAGGCGAATTTTTATAATAAATTAAGGTAATGTAGGGGGCAACTTTCAGAGGTGGTTTGGATTCAAAATGATTCCAGAATTTTTTTTAAATTGCAAAAAAGACTTTTTTTACTAAAATATATAGTAAAAAAATCCTGAAGTCCTTTTTTAATCGTTTATAATAAAAAGAATGGTAAAAGCCTATATCTAACTTTTTCCAAACTTTCGTTTAAAAATAACGAATCAATTTTTTTTTATTTTTCGTTTAATTTTCTTTTAATTGACGCCGAGAAACTACATTTTGAACCATTCCTTTAAAAGCTCCTTTTAATTGAAAAAATCCCAGATTACCCAGTAGCCGAGTGGTTAGTACGTCGCGCTCGGATCCTCAGATCCATGGGTTCGAGTAATCGCTCGACCAAATTTTTAACGCCGAAAAAAAATTTTTTTTATTTTTTAGCTTTTTAATTTAAAAAAAATGTTTTATTATTTAAGATACGCTAAATAGAAAATGAAAAAATAGAATATTTTTGGTAATAAACTTTATTAATGTTTTGTATTTTTGACATGTATTTTATTGATGATTGTGATTTTATTTTTTTTATTTTATTTATTTTTTTAATTTATTTATTTTTTTTTATTTTATTTTATTTTATTTTGATGATTTTATTGATGATGATTTGATGATTGTGGACGATAACGTTTTTTTACAAAAAAATGAATGTCAAAAATTGAATTAGCAGGTCAAACTACGTATAGTAAGACGTAATTCAAAAAGATCTGTCGTCAAAAAAAACTGTGAAGTTCTACCTTAAGGGTAAAAATATTGGAACTAGAAGCAGACAAAAAACATGGGAAAGCGAGAATATCGCTTAATTAAAAAGATTAGACCTAATAGAAAGGAGTGATTGTAGGAAAATAGACAAGGAATCGGTAGCGAATATTTTTGAAACTGTAATGGCTGGGATGATTCCGTATTTGACTGCTCACATGGAGAGGGCGCCCGGAAAAAATGCATTCTGCAAAATATCTTCGGAAAGAATATCTTCTGAAAGCTTTTAAATTCCCAACTAAAGAAAACGTTTATTTCCTAAGCCTAAGCGAAACCTTAAAATCAAGCTAAAACGACATAAAAAAGTTTAAAAAACCTTTAAAAGTTTTTAATAATACTGAATAATTAATGCTGAAAGAAGATATTTTTTCTGGAAGATATTTTGCAGAAGGTATTATTATTATTTATTATTGTTATTTATTTTGTCCAAAGACAGGAACATACAGAAGCAAGTTTACACCGCACTGAAGTTGTATGACCCAATAAGCAAAACTGAATATTTCTTTAATACTACTGAATCATTTCCAACCTCAAAAGGATTCATGACTCCCTGAAATTGGTAACCAAAAAGCAGCTAAAATCTATTCAGTTTTGCAAAACACAAAATAATATGTTTTAAAATAATAAATTAAAATATTAAAAACGTAAATATCACAATCATCAATTACAGCTATTAATTAATAATATTATTTACTACAATTAAATAAAACAGAAATAACTATATCGCATTATAAAATCGACTGTTTTCCAAAAATGTATTTAAAAAATTAATGTCCCGCATAGATTTAAAAAAAGAATATTTGGTTTGTTCACAAAAAATGGTTGGAAGCCCATTCCATAGTTTTATAGATTGCCTTAGTGCAGACAAATCAGTTCTTAAAAAGTGCTTGGTTGGCAAATCATATTCATAAATATTGTTTCTAAGTCTGTCAGATCTTCTCACGTCTTGGTTGGCAGTCATTAACAGATGATTTTCAGGAGGAATGCGAATTAAGTGATGATAACAGTACATAAGACGTGTTCAAAAACTGGCCGCTGTATAGCCAACAGCTGGAATTTTACTTAAAGATTGCAACTGCTCCAAACAAAAGTTGTATTTTTTGTAAATCATTCTTAAACTTGATTGTAGTGCACTGTCCAGCTTGTAATGATCTTTTTGAAAACAAGGGCAATAGATAGCCAAACCATAGCTCAGTGAGGGGAAGACAGTGCTAAAAAAGATATCTCTTAATACACGTGAACTTACGTTTATACCTAAAATTTTGGCTAAAGTCCCAGCGGCTTTTCTTAACTGGGCACTTTTAATTTCGGAGTGCTTACTCCACGATAGTTTATCATCAACGGTAAGACCCAAATATTTATACTTATTCACTCTTTCAATAATTTGGTTAACCAGCATTAGACCAATGTTTAAACTGGGCCGCTGATTAGCCAATGAAATGACGATGTACTTTGTTTTAGTTGAACTCACACTAAGGTACCGTTCTGCAAAAAACCGGTTTATTTTTGCTATATCTTCATTAAGATTTAATTCGTCATTTATAGTTACTATTGGCTTAATAAGATACAAGTCGTCAGCATACAGGGTCAATTTTGAATTATAAGACAGGGTTAAAGATCCTAAAAGATTACTGTACGCTATATAAAGCAAGGGTCCTAGTTTAGACCCCTGAGGCACGCCACTTAAGACAGGGCGCTCTCTTGATAAAGCGTTTTCCACTGTAACTTTATATGACCTTCCTAAAAGATATGAATTAATGTAGTTTAGCAGACAGTTGCCTACACCAACTTCATCTTGTAAATATTTCAGCAAGCACTGATGTGGCACCGAATCAAAGGCTTTACTTATATCAAAAAACACAGTGACCACTTTGGTTGGGCTGCGATTAGGTCGGCACCACTCAAAACCGCTACAAATGTATTCTTCAAAATGAATTAAAGCGTCAACTGTACTTCGAAATTTTCTAAAACCAAATTGAATGTTAGAGAGTAATGGATCTAAATATTGTTTTAAAATTTCAATTACGTGTGCCTCACATGTTTTAGAAACCACACTGGTAATTGATATTGGCCTAAAATCATTAAACGTTATATTTACTGATTTTTTTGGTACTGGCGTAATAACTGTTTCCTTCCATACAGAGGGAAAGGTACACTCTACTAACGAACGATTTATAAGCTTAGTTAATGAATTAACTAAGTATGGCGCTCAATTTTTTAAAATTTTTGGATGTAAAATAAATTTTTGGATGTAATTTTTGGAGGTATTTTTCCGGACACCCTTGCAGAAAACCCTTTTGTCTAAAAAACATAATATTGTAAACCAGGATAAAAACCGTCGTGTAACCATCCGCTACACGGATAAAGAAACCCTTTTCTTTATAACTTGTACACAAAAAATGAAATTAAACAGTCGTTTTTAAAGTAGAAAAACGCGCGAATCGATTATTCGGAAAATAAAAAATTTGTCAGAAAATTTGTCAAAAATTTTTCGAAAATTTTTTAATTTTACCAGAAGACTGGAAAACTGCTTTTGTTATACCTTTATTTAAAAAGATACAAAAAATGATCCAAAAATGAATGAATAAATGAATCTGAAAAGACTGGAAAACTGCTTTTGTTACACCTTTATTTAAAAAAGGTACAAAAAGTGATCCAAAAATGAATGAATAAATAAATCTGAATCATCTTCTCGAGATGTCAAAAGCTCAGTTCCAAAAGGCTCTGTACTTAGACCTTTTCTTTTTTTGATTTTTATTAATGATTTGGTGGAAACAGTTCAAAAATCTGATATTACTCTCTTCGCTGATGACGCTAAGATTTTCACTAGTTATTCTTTTGATAATTCATAAAAAAACTGCAGAACTACAAGAAAATTTAGATAGAATTTCAAATTGGTCTAAGGATTGGCAAATGGAATTGCCAGAACAAAAGTGTAAGGTTTTACATATAGGACTAAAACAAAATAAAGAGAGGGCTACTTATCAAATCAGAGAAAAAACTCTCAAAATAACGAAATTAATTAAGGACCTAGGTATTTACACTACTGAAATTTTAAAATTTTCTGAGCATTGCAAAATAATATCCAAAAATGCATTTGGAATATCTTTATTAATATTTAGAACCTTTTCCTCAAATTCGATGAATAATTTGTCGCAAGCATACAAAGTTTATGTAAGGCCTACTCTTAAGTACGGTAGTGTTGTGTGGAATCCTTATCTTCAAAAAGATATATATATATTATTGAAAGTGTTAAAAAAGCTTTACAAGAAGGCTATTTAAACGGTGTCATATTTCTTACGTTAATTATGAAAACAGATTAAAAATTCTAAATCTGCCAAAGTTGTAAGAACGTCAAAGTCTTTTTGATCTAACACAATGTTATAAAATTATTCATAATAAAACAAATATAAAAGCTCAGGATTTTTTCACTTTTAACACTAATCCAACAAGAGGTCACAGACATAAACTAAAAGTTCAGAAAAGTAAAATAAATGTCTGTAAGTTCTATTTTAGTAATACAATTGTCTCAATATGGAATACATTAACAGCAGAACAAGTCTCAGCCACTTCATTAGTTGCTTTTTAAAAAAGTTTTAGATATGGTTCATATTAGGGCTACTTAATAGCCTTTGAACCATGTTCTAGAATTAACCATGTTTTTGTTAGATATTATGCAACCATAATCGGTTCGCTTTTGTTGTTGTTGTTTAGTTAACTTAATTGATGTGGTTATTACTAGAATAAACGTTTTTAATTTTGATTTGATTTAATTAGATAAAAAAGAATAAAAAATTAAGACATGACCTCCAATTCACAAAGGTGTGTTAACAAAAACATTTGTTTCACAATATTACAATTAATAGTGAAGCTTAAGATTGTTTCACACACGCACACCAAAAACCGTTTGTTAATACGCACACCATGTAATCTCAAATTTTAATATTTATTAGTAAATTTTGGAAGGTATTTATTGTAGAAAGCGAAATGTTCAGGAGAAAAACCAAAACAATTCAATGATTTTTAATTTCCAAAAAATTTCAATACACTGGAAAAAAGCAGTCGTTTCTATTTTTCTTTTTGTAAAATGACAACCCTTTTAATCTTGATTATTCAATGTATTTTGGAATATTTTTATCACCAATGGACAGCGCCTGATGTATTCATTCTCCATAGAGACGAAATGTCCAGGGAGCGAATTGTCCAGGGAGCGAATTGTGTGCAATTAACAGTTTTGAAAATATTGCGTTTATAAAGAATTCTGGAAGCGAATTGGTCAAAGACCAAATTGACCAGGGAGCGAATGGTCCAAGGAGCGAATTTTTCCGGAGCGAATTGTCCTGGTAGCGAATTGTAGTGAGCGAATCGTTCCCAATTCTTATAATGTATATTAATTTTATACCAAAACCAAATTTTATTGTTGTAATTAGTGTCATGTGTTAAACGATAGCTTTTTACCTGTGTCCATGGGCTTATACGGTCTAAAACCTGTCTACCATTTTTCTTTTGCCTTTTAATTTATTTAATTTTTTGGACACTTGCCTCCTAATATTACTTTACATAAGCGTAGTTTTGACTCTCAAAAATTAAATTGCCTGCGCCCTGTGCCCTGCCTCCTAACCTATTTAAACCTCAACAGAGAAGAAACAGAAGAACAGGTACATCAATCTGTTATGTTGAATTAAAAATGTTAAATAAAACAAATTAATTATTGTTTGATAAATTAATTAATTTCATAGTTTTAGTGTTAACCATTTTTTTAACCATTTACAAAAATCAAAAGCCGCTACAAAAACACAATAAAACCAGCAGTTTTCACTCTTTCTGCTGTCTTGTTATTTGTGGTATCAACCGGCCGGACGGCAGGTCCCACAAATAACCAATACACAATAACAGCGCGATGCTGTTCAACCACGGCTATAAAAGAGAGATTTAGCCAAATATTCCTGTGGCTTTGGTAGCTCAGTGGCAGAGCGTTTCCACGGTGAGGGAAGGGTCGCTGGTTCAAGCCCAGCTCCAAGCCCCAATTTTTAAATTTAATTGGAAAAGTGGGTCTTGAAGCAAAGTCTACAGTAATATTGGCTAAATAATAAATTTACAAAAATCAAACGCCGCTACAAAAATATTGTTATAATATATTAAAAAGAGTTATAAACACGAGGGGCCGATCCACTAAACGCGTGCTGACTAGGTGCTATGTTAGCATGTTGTTTAAAATTCTTGATAATAATTTAATTTTGATGTTTTTTCTCATGAAATTTATGGGACTCAATTTTAATTGGGATTTTTTAAATAAAACTGTTTAAATTAATATTTAAACAGTTTTATGCATATATTTGTTGTAAATATAATCTAATAAAGCTTTAACTTCTAGGTTAGGGTTTTACTAACTCTTAACTAGGGGTTATTACTAATATTAGCTTGCATCTATGACAAACATGCATAAAAGTAAATAAAATATCATTTTATGCCATGCAAACAAAATATTTTATAAGATTTCTCAAAAAAAAAAGAAATTACAACATTATCAAGGGTTTTAAATAACGTGCTAAGAAGGCATCTAGTCAGCTCGCGTTTAACCTCAGAGAGTGTTGAACACCTGCTACAGTATACTTTAAACCTATAACTATGTGGACAGAAAAAAATTATTTTTTCTCAAGATTCTATATAACTGCACGTAAAATTTACAATATAACTGATTAAAGAGTAAGATTGTTGTTTTGTACATCGACTATTTTAATGCCGGGCGAGAGATACAAGAGTCTCGAGACAGGAGAGTCCCGAGATAGGAGAGTTCCCCAGCTGCGCAGGTGCGACGGCGAGAGTCCCGAGACACCAGAGTCCCGGCAGCGGCATTATTGCATTTACAAATTTAATAATATTACGCTGTAGCATATAATCCTTCTATTAATGTTAATCTTATGTATTTACTTTTTGTTGACGTTTAAATTAACATATACTTTGCTTAAACTTTTTGAAACACAAATACTGCATCTTCATTATCACGAAATCGCAAAAAAAGCCAAGTTCTATTCACACAATAAGGCAATTGCACAAAGTTACACTAAATTGACTCAGCAGAGCGTCAGTTTTCAAATAATATTTACATTTACACGAAAATCAATATATTTATAACAAAAAAAACCTTTTTTTATGAAATAATTAAAAAAAAATGCCATAAATAATGTTTTTTTAGAATTTTTTTTTTCATTTTTAAAAACATATTAAGAACTAAAAATAGTCTGGAAACTCTATATAGAAGAGTTAAGAACATTATTTTAAGTTTGAATAAGCTATAAATCGCTCATTTAACAGGCGAAGCTCCGGAAACAGTTTCATTTTAACTGGCCGAGCTCCGGAACACGATATTGGAGATTAGAAACAACACTACCTGAGTTATTATTTTACAGAAAGCGAAATGGAAATATTAGAGAACGATCTCCTGTAACAAAAATCTGTCCACGAAAACCCAACAATACATGAAATTATATTAATGCTTACTTGATTCATGAAATAAAAACAAAAAAGCCACTACATAAAAGTTGAAACGTTACACGTTTCAGAAAGTCATAGACATAATATTCTGAAAGTAACATTGTGTTTTTTGTTGAAATAAAATTTAAAAAAATGGTTTGATTTTTGAAATTGCTTTATTATT
>JASAMX010028483.1:0-2500 GCA_030248175.1 Microlaimidae sp. YZB2_3
AACTCACTCATTCACTCACTCATTATTATAATACATATTATTACTTAATTACTTACTCACTTACTCACTTACTCACTTACTCATTATTACTTGACTCATTATTATTATTATTATTATTATTATTATCTCACTCATCTCACTTGGATTATGGATTATTATTATTATTATTATTATTATTATTATTATTATTATTTATTATTATTATTATTATTATTATTATTATTATTATTATTATTATTATTATTATTATTATTATATCTTTTAATGATGAAAAGGATATATGAAAAAGGGGAGTGTATGTATATGTATATACACACCATGCAGGCATATGAGGTATGTATCCATATGCAGTGCAGTGTATATGTATGTATATATAAACAATGCATGATATATTGTATATATATGTATATATGTGTATATATATATATATATATATATATATACACACATACACACATACATACATACATAGATATATCACACACAAACACACACACACACACACACACACACACAAACAAATCACACACACATACACACACAAACACATTCAAATATTCTGTGTTTTTGTTTTATATGTTATTTATGTAAGAAATTATATGCGTGCATGCGTTTGTGCGTGTGTGCGTGTGTGTGTGTGTGTGTGTGTGTGTGTGTGTGTGTGTGTGTGTGTGTGTGTGTGTGTGTGTGTGTGTGTGTGTGTGTGTGTGTGTGTGTGTGTGTGTTTGTGTGTGTGTGTGTGTATGTGAGAGTGCATGCATGCGTGCGTGTGTGCGTGCCTGTGTGCGTGCATGCATGCATGCGTGCGTGGGTGACAGTCTTGTAATTTATGTCTATTCTCTATTTTTGATTCTTAGTAACTAGTGTAGACTTTTGCATCGTCCATAAAGATCCTGACTTCAGAATTTTTAAAACAGTCTACAATATCATTAATATTCACGATTTTACCAAGTCATTGCGGTGTTCACGGGGCCATGGGAAACTTAACACATGGACGGTTAAAAAATAAATTAATTAAAAAAAATTAAAAAACGGGAAATAAAATTTTTTTTTAAATAAATTGAAAACAAATGTTGCAAAACAAGTTTGTAATTAATGTTTTGCTTATAAAACCAAAAATATATAATATTATATATTATATTAAGGAAAAATATGTCACTCTCTACTAGAAGTGAAACAATTTTGTGCCATTTTTTGAGCACTGCCATTAATTGTCATGCACAAAAAATGGCAAAACAACTGCCATTAATTGGGCAAGTGTCGTGTAAATGGGAACTGCCTAAAAACTAGCAGTATTTTCGCGAAACCAGACACAACCAGCCAATCACAGCAAACCAAAGGGTACAATTTAAATACCCACCGAGTTAATGTTTCAACGTATCTTAATATATTTTTAGAAGCAGATTTACCTGTCGTCAGGACGGTCTTCACCTAACTCCGTTCAGACGACTAATCCGAGCTCTCTTCTTTATGGGGAAGAGTTGCCTTTTTCGGGTGCATACAGTATACCGGGTTTTGATGAAAAAGCGCAGCTATCCCGATTTTTTTTCACTTATGTTATTAACTTTACAAGTTCAATTTTAAAAGCTTCTTTCAGTGGCAAGTGTTTTAAATTTAAAATTTAACAGCGGTAATCAAAAAAGCTTAAAACGGGCTCTAATTTTAAATACTGAATTTTTAAGGGCTTGCTATGAATTTAAAAATGTGTTTTTTAAGAAACATTATGTATAAAAAGACGGCTTATAATGTCTTGTATTTTTTTGCTGCTTTAAACAGAAAAACCTCATTAAAATTCAACTTAATCGAAGGCAAAAGTTTACAACTACAATGTTACTTTTGTGAATTTTTAACGGCTCTACTTCACCATAAAATTGGGGTAATTACGGTTTTCAATCAAATAACCGTTGTATGCATTCCAAAATTGAGCCGAGCTCTTGTTATTTAAAAAGGGCTCATATTCTTTAATCGTCTAAACGGTTTTAGGTTAAAACCGTCCTGACGACAGGTGATTTGGCATTTAAAAATATATTAAGATACGTTGAAACATTAACTCGGTGGGTATTTAAATTTGTACCTTTTGGTTTGCTGTGATTGGCTGGTTGTGTCTGGTTTCGCGAAAATACTGCTAGTTTTTAGGCAGTGCCCATTTACACGACACTTGCCCAATTAATGGCAGTTGTTTTGCCATTTTTTGTGCATGACAATTAATGGCAGTGCTCAAAAAATGGCACAAAATTGTTTCACTTCTAGTAGAGAGTGACATATTTTTCCTTAATATAATATATAGTATTATATATTTTTGGTTTTATAAGCAAAACATTAATTACAAACTTGTTTTGCAACATTTGTTTTCAATTTATTTTTAAAAAAAAATTTTATTTCCCGTTTTTTAATTTTTTTTAATTAATTTATTTTTTAACCGTCCATTTGTTAAGTTTCCCATGGCCCCGTGAACACCGCAATGACTTGGTAAAATCGTGAATATTAATGATATTGTAGA
>JASAMX010028483.1:5000-42500 GCA_030248175.1 Microlaimidae sp. YZB2_3
GAAACCATCAGCATTTAAACACCTGTCTTTACGGCCTTCTTACACCTACACTGAGAGGCAGAAAATTGACACTCTGTACAAAAAACGTAATGCCAAAGAAAACCCAGCAGATTGGTTTGTGAAGCATGTGAGATCATCTCCCGATAATTGGATTGTCGCACCGCTTGACCGTCCTTTTTCCCGCCCAATTGTTGATCTACCGGGCAGAAAATTTTTGGTGCCAACAAAAATATTTTCGAATCTGTTTTCGACTCACCTGGATCAAAATAAGACCCAGATCACACAGATTTCGGAGATTTTAATCTTTATTGAATTTCATTTAATGTCCGCAGCTTAACAAAGAAATTAAATAAGTTATTTATTTTACAGCATTTATTGGTCTATGATATAATCTTATCTCATAAACATGGCTTAAAACAATCTACCGAACTCATTTTTGTAGGCAAAACGGTCTTTATTTGTGCTTTAGAAGTGAATAAGATTCTGAGAATGGGGGTGGGGTAGCTATCTTACTAAAATCCTCAATTAATTTATTTAAAGTAAAAATTGACAAAAAAATCGCTAACGTTGAGTCCGTTGCTGTCCGTGGACATTGTCAATAATAATCATAAAAAACTAAAGTTTGTATGTCAATATTATTTTCCAAACAATTGAGATTCAGAAACGCTAAAATCATTTTGCAAGTTAAATGTTCTTTTGAACAAAGTTAATTTTCCAACTATTTTTACTGAAAATTATACTTCTCCAAATATTCATTGGTCTGTACCCATAGTTTTCAATAATACTAAATTTCAGGAAACTTATTTAAAAATGTCTTGGAATGTGGTTTACGTCAACTGGTGTTCTTTCTAACTCATAATCTTGGAAATATTTTAAATTTAATTCTATGCAAAAAAAGTTTCAGACATAAAACTAGGCGAACCTTTTTCTAATACATGCTTTAATTTCTTTATTCTTTAAAACATGACCATATTTCTTTAATTCTTTGAGTTTATTTTTCACTAAATAAAACACTTGTTTAACACACACACACATACACCCGTACGCACGCACGCACACACGTACAAACACACACACACACACACACACACACACACACACACACACACACACACACACACACAGACACACAGACACACAGACACACAGACACACAGACACACAGACACACAGACACACAGACACACAGACACACAGACACACAGACACACAGACACACAGACACACAGACACACAGACACACAGACACACACACACACACAGACACACAGACACACAGACACACAGACACACACACACACACACACAGACAGACACACAGACACACAGACACACACACACACAGACACACACACACACAGACACACAGACACACAGACACACAGACACACAGACACACAGACACACAGACACACAGACACACAGACACACAGACACACAGACACACAGACACACAGACACACAGACACACAGACACACAGACACACAGACACACAGACACACAGACACACAGACACACAGACACACAGACACACAGACACACAGACACACAGACACACAGACACACAGACACACAGACACACAGACACACAGACACACAGACACACACAGACACACACACACACAGACACACACACACACACACACAGACACACAGACACACACACACACAGACACACAGACACACACACACACAGACACACACACACACACACACACACACACACACACACACACACACACACACACACACACACACACACACACACACACACACACACACACACACACACACACACACACACACACACACACACGTTTTTATGCTTTGGAAGCTATTCAATATAAAGACACTTACGATCAAATCCCCAACCAGCTGAAATCACTTGGTTTTGAACTTTTACTGCGGATTCTGGCAAACATATTGGTGTGGCCACGGCTTTACAAGTAGTTGGAATGGTTTTGTTGTATTTAAAAGAACCCTTCTTGTTTAACATCTTGTTCTTTTTAATGGTTAAAGTAGTTACACTTTTAGTTATACTTGATCCTTATGTTCACAATATATTTTTATTTCCAACGTTCTCTTAATTAATATTTCTTAAAAATTATTTTAACAAAAAAATTGTTAGAAATTTTTATCAAAAAGATAAAAAAACACGGATACATGTTAATTTTTGATGGTAGGTTACTAACAATAAAGTGTAAATTTTTAAACTTAAATTTAGCATTTTTTTTTCCAGAAATCCCTTGTGGAAGAAGGGCTTTGGTTAAAAAAGTACTTTATTAACAATATTAGGGCGCGTTCACACCTGATCCCAGTTTCCACATCCCAAATCCCAGATCCCAGAAATGACCCGTTCTCACCTGACTGTTTACTGGGTCAAAAATTTACACGCACGGGAGTTGTTTTGTTTAAATAAAACGCAAAAGAACGTACGTGCAAATGCAAAATAATCGTTTCAAACAAAAATAAACATTATTAAAAATTAATTTTTAATGTGCTACATTGAATAATCAAAAAAAAACTGCAAAAAAGTTAATATGCATATGCAAAATTTTGAATAAATAAAAAATCAAAAAAGTTAACATATGCAATTTTACAGTACGCATGCTCTCTTTCGCGCGTGGGGCCACTGGCCGGAAAGAAGTTGCAATGAATTATTTTACACTGCGCCGTTAAAATAAACGGCAGCAAGTATTTCACTAAATGTCAACTTGCCAAGAAATAATCTTAACCAAAATCGATTTTAAACGTATAACATAACAAAATTTAAACAAAAATACAAGTGTTGATTACAAAATGCATACATTTATAATAGAGTTCTGTACACTAAAACCAATTAATATAAAATAATTTTATATTAGCAATGAATTTTTTAAAGTTTTAGCCAAAAACAGGTAAAATGATGTTTTTTTTATAAAAAAGGCAAAAATTAAATCCGTCTTACGTTCTTAACACAAGTATTTTAGCCAAAAACAGGTAAAATGATGTTTTTTTTTATAAAAAAGGCAAAAATTAAATCCGCCTTACGTTCTCAACTCAAGTATTTTACCTATAGCAGTATTTATTAAATAATCTAGGTTAACGGGTTTAATCTCAGATTAGGGGCCGACGCATAAGAGTACGGCATGAAACAGTACCACAAAATAGTCCCCGGTTTCGCAAAAGAGTACTCAAGAAATAGTACGCCACAGAACAGTACCGTCAAAAAACAGTACGGCACATAAGAGTCCTGTGTGAATTGCGTTTGCTACACCACGCGACTCTGACGCAAAACAGTACTGGCACGAAAGAGTACTGGCAAAAAAGATTAAGTTATTCACGTTTTGCGTTTGACTCAAAACAGTACTGGCACAAAAGAGTACTGAAAAAAAACTTAATGTTAAAAATATTATTACTAACAGCTGCTTAACTTTATTACAATAAAAATTAATGAGCAGCGTTTTATACAGCAAACTCTTCTATTTTTAATAGATCATTTAATAAAGTTCTTTGTTCACGTAACTACATAGTGAGTGTTAGCGCCACTGTAAGCCCCTTGAGCTGTTTAATTTGAGTAAATATAGTTGTGACCGTGCCTACCGCAGGTACGTTTTAAAACTTTTTTATTTTTAAATTTTTTTTTTACATTTTTAAAATTTACTGGTAGCTAAACCTTAGTTTTTTTTCTGTCTTGTAAAAACTAAGCCATTTAAAAAAAGAAATTAAAAAAAATCGTAGACAACAAATAACGCTTCATTACTAATGTTCCTTCCTACTATCTGCAGTCGGCTCATGTTCCTTCAAGGTTTCTTATGCTTAAATGAACGATTTGAAACATATTTAACTTGAAAAATGTTTTAAGTTATTTTTTCTTTTTAGGAATATTTTTATAAAGTTTTTAGAAATTTAGTGAAAAATTAATTTAAAAACAGTTTTGACAGAAATTCCAAAAAGCAAAACAGTTTTATTAAGCAAAAAATAAATATTTAATAAAAATCACTTTTAAAACCTATTGCAGAATTTAAAACTGTAACTTTCTCATTTGTTTTGTATGCATCATAAAACCAACATATGTTATACAGAGAAGCATGTTTAACTTCACAATTGATTATATTTTTGAATTAGGGTAGAGAACATGATTTATTTGGGCCTATAACAAATAAACATGTTCCCTGTGGAGCTCCGGAACGCCAGTTTTTGGAAGCTTGCAGAATGTTTATAAACACACGGGGCGCCAGTTTATTTTCAAAATAATTTAGCATATAATTAAAGAGTAATATTTTAATTTTTCTTATTTTTTGCGGACTCAAAGTTTCTAAACAATGATAAATACAAAAAAAAATTGTAAAAAATGGCTGAAATAACATAAACTTTTTAAAATTAAATAAATTGAAGGATGAAATAATAAGTGCGCAGATTCTGACTTTTTTGTTTTAATAATCGTTTTTTCGGAGCACGATAACTTAATAGCACACATAACATAATTAACAACTTTGATTTAGTTAAAAAAAAACAAAAAAACTCTGGATTTTTATTTTTAAAAAAAATGTATTATTATTTCAATCGATTAATTTTTTTAGCAAAAGTCAAAACGTGATTTATTAGCATTTAAGAACATATGATTAAAATAAAAAAAAGTTAATTTTTTTATTTAAGATAAATCTGAAATGCCCATCTTTTACTACACGATAATTTTTATACACCGTTTGTGTGCTTACTTCTAGTAACCTAAGCGCGACAGAAAAAAGAATAGAACAAAATTTCTTAAATATGCAAATTTCAATTCAAATCACTAAAATCAGCTAGTTTCTGCACGCAATATCACAGTACTCTTTTGTGCCGTACTCTTTTGTTCCAGTACTGTTTCGTGCGTACTCTTATGATAGGGAGCTTCAGATTAAATCGTCATTAACTCCACTCCAAATTAAATTGTTAAAATTTATGCAAATTTTTTAAACCACCTCTGGAGGTGGTTTAAAAGTTTGCGATTTTTCCCGCTTATCTCAGATTAGTGACGATTTAATCTGAGATTAAGTCTTAATCTCACATTAGCTCTGTTAACTCAGACTATCCAATCCATACTGTTACTATGTTTACTGTGTGTCAACAATCGCTAATCTCAGATTAACTGACGTGGCCGCGCAGGTTTTGTGAAAACCATAAGCAAACCGTTATGACATTGCCACCAGGGGTGGTATGCTGAAGGTTTAATCCGACTTAAAGTTAATCCGAGATTAGCGATTGTCGACACACAATATACATACTAACAGTATTGATTGAATAATCTTGGTTAACAGAGTTAATAGACTTAATTTCAGATTCAATCCTCACTAATCAGAGATTAGCGGGAAAAACCCCCAAATTTTTAATCCACCTCCTGAGGTGGTTTAAAAATTTATATAAATTAACAATTTAATCTCGAATTATGGACGATTTAATCTGAGATTAAAACTAATTAATGATCAGATAACAGAATTAATATTATACTAAGCATAAACTATGCATAGTTTAATTCTACTGTTACATAATTTCATTTTTTTCTCTTTTTCTTTCTTTTTCTTTCTTTTTTTTAACGAATTTAATCTCAGATTAAATTTGTTAAACTAGATTATCTAATTGATACTGCTAGTATGTTTACTGTGTGTCGACAATGGCTAATCTCAGATTAACTTTATTTCAAATAAAACCTTCAGCACCACTGAAGTTATATACCACCCCAGAAGCCTAAAAAATCAAGGAACGAGAGCCACGTTTCTAATTATTTAACGTAATATTATCAAAAATATATAATATAACAAAAATGTGCAACTCCTATATAAAAAAGTACGGAAAAGTAAGCCATTATAATGAGCCTCTCCATTTAAATGACATAATAATAATAATAATAATAATAATAATAATAATAATAATAATAATAATAATAATGGCATGGTAGCAATTTTAATGCTGGAAAATATGCTGTTACCCAAGGTTATTCTGCACAAATGTGCGTGGATCAATAAAAACATTTCATTTCATTTGGGGGATGCACGCGCATTTAGTATAAAGTGAAGTAGGCGAACGGCATATTTTCCCGCATTAAAATGGCTACTATGCCATTATTATGGAGAGTGTCATTTAAATGGAGAGGCTCATTATAATGGCCTACTTTTCCGTATTTTTTATATAGGAGTTGCCCATTTTTCGTTATATTATATATTTTTGATATTATTAAGATTGTTTCTTGTGCAATTTCATTGAATAACAAATTTTTTAACGTTTTTAAACACCTTGGATGTTTTCTTCAGAAGTACATAATTAACAAAATAGAATGAGTAAAATAGTAATATCAAACGCTCACAGTCAAGCAAAGCAAGATTAAGATTAAGTGAAGTATTAAGATAGTTTTGGAAAAAGGGTCTAAAAGGACATAAAAGGATGATAAAACCAGTCTAAAAGGATGATAAAGCCAGCTACACAGGAAAACCAACAAACTAAACTAGCAAATATAACATTTACAAAACCAATAAACTAACACAACAACTTATTTCCCAAAAAACTTTAAATTAAAACCAAAAACCTTTTACTATACATACTACTATGTAATATTATTATACATATTTTTGTATTATAAATATTTATGTAGGTGTTATGTTACTATGTATGCATTATTTGTGGTTGCCACATTATTTGTAGTTGCCACATCTTCTAAGCTGGTACTCAAAGAGGGAAAACAGATCACAGTAAACTGTGCCATACTAAACATAAACCTAACTCCAATTCATTTTTTAGTTTAGACTCAAACTTTCCAATTTTACGGTTTCGATTTTCACCAATTTTCTGACGGTTTCAAGTTCCCTGCGGTGCAAGACTCCAAAAACTCAATACCACTTTAATGAACGCAACATTTTTTGTCTAAATTGAAACAAAATTATTGTAGGTTTAGTCTATTCTCAGGTTTTTGAACTTAAAAAAGACGATACATAATAATAAGCCACAAGCCATTCCAACTTTCTGGTATATTTTTATCCAGCTCAAGAATTGCCATATCTCCCAATTTGCAACCGTCCGGTTGTGTTTCTACAAACTTGGCCGGAAGTGCCGCAAACGCTATTTTTCTGACTATATCTAGAAATATTTAAAAAATCAATCTATTTCGCTTTAATATTTTAATAAAAAATCTACAAAATCAAAATATAGTTTGACTCATTTTTACAAATTATTAAAAATATTAAAAATATATAATTTAAAAAACAGGAAATATGTGACTATATAACTCAATCAGATTAGTACTGCTATTGAGAAACACACTAAACGAAAGGAGTCAAATGGCAAACCTCAATTAGGTCACCCCTAATTACGATTATCATAAACCAAAATAGGTCACACCTGATTGGTACACGCCCCTCTGTGGGCGTGCAGCAGTTTGCTTCCTATTTGTGGAATAAAGTTAGTTAAAATACATACTTGTTGTTTCCTTTATTTTTATGTTTTTTCATGTTATTTATTTTATGAAAACTATACTTTGTTTTTAAGTTCTATTTCGTGATTACAGTTTTATTTTAATTTTGTCACAAAAAATTATTTTTGATAGTTTATATTAACACGCTTGCCGTGAATAAATGAATACGATAGAGGGTTTTAGGCGGTCATATGGAATATTCATAGCCTCTGCCCCAAAAAATGTTTGATAAATTCAACCACGTATACATAATTATGTGTGTGTACATTAATTAATTAATTAATTAATTAAGTGTGTACATAATTAAGTGCTTAAATTTATTTAAACGATAATATACCATATCTGTTCGGTTTTGTAGTGCTTGCACCGGCGACGACAGCAAATGATGGATTCGTAGGATCATACGTTTCTACATGCTCGTACTCGTTATTCAAGCTAAAAATCAAATGATACTCGAATATTACATTTACAAAAACGACTATAGTCTTTTGAAAAATTACGTGCATTAGCTAAAAATCGAATTTTAAGCTTTTACATTTCGCGAATGTACAATTTAAAATGAAAGGTACATTAGGATCTTGGTCAAAAATATTTATTTATTAAGTCAGTCAATACAGTAAAAAGAAAACTTGTTTATCAAAAAGAAAACCGCTTTGTTAATAAGAAATAAGAAAAGTTATTTGTTTATGCTGTTGCAACAGGCCTTTCTAAGTATTTTTAAATTTTAGAGAAAATCGTTTCCAAAATATTCTATACCGTTTTGAATGCGCGAAATTTCCTTGTTTTTTAAGTAAAAATTACATAATTACTTTTAATACGTTTAAAAAAACAAATAAACTTTTTAAACGAAAACAAAGCATTATTACCGAATTCACTCTGTTTTTTAGGAGCTGTTCTTAGTAGTGTTGTAAAAAGTTACTTTTACTTTTACCAAAGGTGGATAATACAATGATTCGGGACAAAGGTGTGACACTCGTGCTTAACAAACGCGGCCATGCGAAAGACAACCAGCGGACGGACGGGTGTCATCGTGACGGACGGGTGTCATCGTGACGGACGGGTGTCATCGTGACGGACGGGTGTCATCGTGACGGACGGGTGTCATCGTGACGGACGGGTGTCATCGTGACGGACGGGTGTCATCGTGACGGACGGGTGTCATCGTGACGGACGGGTGTCATCGTGACGGACGGGTGTCACGATAAATAGTTTGAAAACCATGTTTCTAAAGATATTTATTTAATCTTCTTGGCTGGCTTCAAAACACTTAGCTCAGCGTTCTCAAGAAAGTAATATACATTTAGTGCATAAATAAAAAGAATATATTTTACAGTGAGAACATAAGTCACTTAGTTTTAAAGAAATGTAGTTTGACAGAATAATTTTTTTTGAAACATCTTTTAAGGTTTTAATGGGTTTTTTCTACACTTATTCAGCTGTTATTTTGAGTACCGAGCGAAGGGGGATAAATGTTTACTGGATGTATTTAATGAGCCTTCTTCCTTTTCTTTAAAAAAAATAATAATAAAGTGGCACATTAAAAAAAAATCCCCAAAATCAAAACAAAATGACAAAGGATTATGGAAAATTGTTAAAAACCTTGAATATATTTTATATTTTACAAACTAAAGGATTGTAAAGAACACAACAAATACATATTTTGTGGTTTTTTTGTAAATAAAATGAACATAAACTAACACATTTTTTATAAAAAAATACCGCAGATTTGTCGGCCTTTTAATGCAAAATAAAGTTCAGTTTACATTATTTTTAAAAATTCCCCAAAACACCAAAGAAAAGTAAAAATATTGCCTGAAAACATAGGTGGTTGCAAACAGCCGTTTATATTACGCTTTTAGGCGAACTCCTTCATAATTACGGTAGCGCAGTGGATGGTCTTTGGATACGCATATGAGGGTCCTAAGTTCGAAGCCCTCAGTAGTCGTGTTTTTTCTTGCCTAGGCATATTTCTAACATAATGTTTAATTTCATTTATTTATCTTTTTACATGAAAAAAAACCCAAATGAAAATAACGAATACTTATTTTGAAGAAACTATGTACAATAGTGCGCATTTGCATGTCATATCCTTTTGCTTCTTTCACGTATCATTTTTAAACTAAACTGAAAATTGTTTGTTCCTGGTTATTTTTTAAACAAATAGTCCTTTTAAGTAATTGTGGGCATATTTTTCATATTTTTTAATTTATTTTATGACAAGATTAATACAAATGTAACTTCTTAATTTGTTTTCGCGGTTTTTTTATATTAAAAGAGGTTAAATTTGCCCTTATTTAAATTATTTAAATTTGTATGAATGTGATTTTATACTAGCATAATAATATATTTGTGTTATTTATTCTGGTTTTCACGCAGCATCTGTTTTTTGTCGCTTATTCGAGTTTTAATAAAAGGTACGGTATTAAATTGTAAAAGTTTTTGAAAGTCGGCCAGCAAGACAAAATATGTTTAGAAACATGGTATTCAAAGCATTTATCGTGACACCCGTCCGTCACGATGACACCCGTCCGTCACGATGACACCCGTCCGTCACGATGACACCCGTCCGTCACGATGACACCCGTCCGTCACGATGACACCCGTCCGTCACGATGACACCCGTCCGTCACGGTGACACCCGTCCGTCACGATGACACCCGTCCGTCCGCTGGTTGTCTTTCGCATGGCCGCGTTTGTTAAACACGAGTGTCACACCTTTGTCCCGGATTATCGTATTATCCACCTTTGCTTTTACTTAAAGTAATAAAAGTAACGGATTTGAGATTACTTTTATTTTTTTCTTTTACTCGACTTTTGAAATTTCAATTACTTTTACTTTTCCTCTTACTCGATTTTTGAAATTTCAAATACTTTTACTTTTACTCAGATTTTCCACTGCAAATACTTAAATTAATCTAAGTAAAATTTAAGTAATTTTAATGGGTACATTTCCTATGGACTTGTTAAAAAGTAAATGGCAGAAGATAATTTTTTAAGTCTCTAACACGCGAAAACCATTTTTTTTACTAAAACACTTATTAAAATTATAATTTATACATAAAACTAGCAAAAAATTTTAGAACGGAGTTCTGGAGTTCCAAAAACTGGTGTTTTGCTCCGTTTCAAAATTACTTTTATTATACTTTTATTCTTACTTTTACTTAAACAGTACTTACTTACATTGCAATGGATTTGTATGCACTTAAAACAAAAAAAAACAAATAAAAGTCGTTTATACAAAACTAAAATGGCCACAGGGTTCATAACTCCCTGAAACCTCAAACATTCAAAATTTTAAGATTTATATCAAAACATCTATTCTAAATATATTTAGTCAAAAAATAGAAGTTTTGGTGATTAAAACATTAGTAAAGTCGATAACAAACACGCGAGTATCGCTGTATCTACAAACAACTACAGCTGTATCTACAAGCCACGTTGGGCTTCTCTTTAATCTGTACTTCCCCTCTATTTTATCTTTAGTCCACAGTTTCTTCAGCTTTTAGTTTAAATTGCGCATATTCTTTTATGTGTACAGCAATTGTGCGTACATTTGTGTGCATTTATATATATTTAACCGATTTGTGAGAAATATTCATGATAATAATGATTGAATGATAGGCAATTTTTAGAAATGGGCGTAACTTCAGAACCGCCGGAATACCAGAACCGAAACTGGAATTGAGATTTTCCAAAAATCCAGAACCGGAACCGGAATTTCAAATTTTGTCCGGAACATCCCAAAACCGGCATCAGAACTGCCTATTAAACTGCAAAACCCCTAGAACATCGGAACCAGAACCGGAATTAAGATGTTCCAAAAATCTGAAACAGGAACCCAAACCGAAATTTCAAATTTTGCCTGGGACATCTGGAACTCGAAATCCTAACTGCCCATCACTAGCAATTTCCTCGTACAACTTTTATTTTTAATATTGACGTTTTGACGCCACGGCGGGTTTCTTCTTCAGATTAAAAAAACAGGCTTCTATAATCTAACAGGCAAACAGCTGTCTAGCCGGTATTATAGAGCCTGTCGCTCGTTACACAAAGGTACTACTGTATTTCTTACAAAAAATTCTTAAGCGATTGCCTTTAGAGCTGACTCTTGGATCAGAGTAATGAACCCAGCGAAACATTAGCAAACAGAGTTTGCTAAAAACGTCTCAGCTGGCGGGGGCTCTAGAAAACTAAAAGTGCAACCCCATGGTTCACTACCGGATTTTTTAAGGTTAAATTCAGCCAAAAGCTGAGTTTAACCTTAAAAAATTCTTAAGAACGGTTAGTTTACACGGAATAATTTTTGAGTTTTAGAAATAACAAAGGCTTTTTGCCTTAACTAGTTTATAATTAAAAACAACATGGTGCAATTGGCACCAAACAAAAAAATGCAAAAAATGAGGGTTTTAGCATGGTTCAGAAAATTTGGGGAATTTTACAGAAAAGATTTATAAACACAAAAATTTAGATGGGAAGGAAATTATTAACAAGTACCTTCGCTGAGGGTTGCTTACTAATAACACGATATTTAATTATTTAATTTTTAGCTCGACTCGAATAAGATTGGATTCTGACACAATACTTATAGCGATTCTCAAAATAAATCAAAGTTTTTAGAATAAACGCTCTCTCATTTTGTTACAAAACCAACTCGCGAAAATAATTACTTAGATTTATTTTTTTGCAATGATGCGGAAATTTTTACCAAAGTGAATCTGGCAGCTAATTCCGGCCACCGTGGGCCGCCGGATATTATCTTCAGATCAGTAAGTAAGTGACTTTGTAAGTAAGTGAGTAACATCCTAACGCTTTTTTTGATTTTGAATAACTCGGCCGAATCAACTCTATATAAGTTGAAATTTAAAACATATATACAACTGACAACGGAGAATCAAATGATGATCAGGATTTTGTGATCTGACAAATTATGTGGTCGATTGTGACATATATGCAAATTTTGTTTAATACATTTATAACTCGACCAAATAAAATCTATATGACTTGAAATTCAGAAAATAGATAATAATAATATAATAATAATAATAATGATCAGATAACAGAATTAAATTTTACTAGGCATAGTCTATGCATAGTTTAATTTTACAGTTTTATCATTTTATTTTTCTTTTCTTTTTTTTCTCTTTTTCTTTTTTCTTTTCTTTTTTTCATCAAAAACATCAAATCTGCGACTTAATTGCCGCCAATATAAAACACAATTCTAACAAAATATCAATGAACATAGCTATCTGAAATGACTATAAAGGCTCAAAAAGAGCGCTTATTTAAGTCAGTTTTAAAATTTTTCTTGAATGCATCCAAAGAATCGACAGTTACCTGAGAGGGGAGTAGATTGTTCCAAGGTGTAACCACCCTATTTGCAAAAGAAAATTCCCTTGCATTAATTCGGCTATCTTCAACAGCCAATTTAAAGATATGACCACGGGTGGGCTGCTGGTTAAACTTAAAAAATCATTGGCTTGCAAATAGTTTAAGCTATGTATAATTTTAAAGCACTCATATAAATCAGTTTTGTCTCTTCGGTCCTTTAATCTTTCTAAACCTAGGTAATCCAGTCTTTGTTCAACCAACAGGTAACAACTTGCATTTTATATTTTTAATTGGCAGTTTTGTAACTGATGATTCTCAAAAATTTATATTTTGAAGATTATTTTAGTTCAGTGTTTTTCCTAAAAATCACAATAATTTATCAATTTTTGAACCTAACAACAATCATAATATAATATAATATAGATTTTACAGTTAAAGATGTTTTAAATTTTCTAAAAAAGTTACCAAACAACTGTCACGATGGCATACTAGTTTTGTTTTTAAAACGTTTAGCTAAAGTTCTAGCTGAGCCTCTCTCTAAAATTTTTTAAAAATCCTTTAATAATGGTGAACTCCCATATGAGTGGAAAATTTCTCTAACCACACTAGTACACAAAAAGTTTTTTAAATGTCAAAAGAAGAATTATTGTTCAATGTCACTTACATGTTTTTCTTGTAAAATCATGGAGCAGATTGTTAAAGCTGAGTTTTCTTTTTTTGTTATCTTTTTTGTTAATATATTATCGATACTTCATTTGTTTTAAAGATAAAAGCTCAACAATTACACAGCTTCTTGATTGTAAAAATGATTGGACTCTTGCTATAAATGATAAACATTCATTGGATATAGTTTATTTGGATTTTACAAAAACTTTTGATACCGTACTGTATCACATCAAAAACTTCTGTATAAATTAAGCAGATATGGAATTTCTGGACGTCTTTTTAAATGAATTGAAGCTTTTTTAACTAACAAAGTAATGAAATTTCTAATAAATGACAATGTTTCATCAGCATACCCAGTTACAAGCTCCGTAAACAGGGTTTGGTCTTAGGGCCATTTTTAGTATATGTAAATGATATTATAAAGTGTGTTCAAAACTCAAAAATTAGACTTTTCGCTGATGATGCAAAGGTATATAAAAACTTTTCTGAAGCTAAAGACAATCAAAATAAATTACAGAATGATCTGAATAGAATTTCTAAGTGGTCAAAATAATGGCAGCTTACTCTGTGTGAAAATAAATGTGAAGTGCTACATATAAATATGAGAAAAAATTAATCCATATGGATTATTACTTAAATAATAAGAAATTACCTGAAACTAAATTAGTAAAGGATTTAGACGTGTACATTTCTAATGATTTAAAGTTTTCATTGCATCGCAGAAAATAGCTGGTAAAGCTATGAAAACCGCAAACTTAATAATATAGAGTTTTGTGCGACCCACAGTTGAGTATGCTAGTTTTGTTTGGAATCCATACATGATAAAAGATAAATTTATTTTGGAAAAAGTTCAACGATCTTTCACCAAACTTGTATTTAAAATTTGCAAACTTAAAAATAATGGTTACCAAAACAAACTAAGTGTATTAAGCTTGGAAAGTTTACAAGAATGTAGAGTTAAATAGACATAGTTGAAACCAGGAATCCAGGCCGCGTTATGCTTATATATATATAAACATATTTAAATACATATATATAAAAAAAAATTTGTTTGCAGCCTTCGTGCTGCACCCGATTTCAGGACGCACCATTGATGATATGCACACAAAAAGATTAAAACAAAGTAATGTTTTATTTTATTTTTTCAGAACGCTTTTGTTTTATTGTAATAAAATTATAGGCACCTTGCACTGAAACGCAGTTTAAACATGAAGTATGCAATATACATAACTGCCACCATAATGGATAATTACCGTACTCCTACTTATCTTTTTGTAGTATGCAGATCAATCGACCGAAATTTCGCGCGCTTTCTATCGCCTCATCTGCATACTACGAAAGATAAGTAGGAGATACGGTGTTTTCGCGCGCTTTCTATCGGTTGATCTGCATACTACAAAAAGATAAGTAGGAGTACGGTAAATATCCATTATGGTTACACTTATGTATATTGCATACTTCATGTATAAACTGCGTTTCAGTGCAAGGTGCCTATAAGGGTTTTAAGTTATATTTCTGTGTGCATATCTTCTACTGCACTTAATTTTTGTTAATTAATAAAATACAATGTTTTTTTAAAAATCATTTATGTATTATAAATTAAATTTGTTATTTTATATACTATGTAAAATAAATATTTTGCTTCATTTTGTAAAAATTACAAGAAATTAGCATATTGTGTCGTGTTTACACAAACATATTGTAAAATACATACACATACACATACATATTGTATATTTTGCTTCATTTTGTAAAAATTACAAGAAATTAGCATATTGTGTCGTGTTTACACATACATCTTTTTAACGTAACTTAAAGTCCACACTACTTAAAAAATTTTACAAAATTTAGCTAAAATCTATATGACTTCTTCATGAAATAATAATAAACAAAATACAACACTTTAAAATCAATTTGTAATAAATTACTGTTATTATAATAAATTACTAAATTATTATTATAATAAATAATAAAATATTATTATAATAAATTACTGTTATTACATATACCATATAAAATTAATTATTTTGTCTCATTCTATAACTTATAAAAATTCTTTTTGCATATTATGACGTGTTTAGATACTGTACCTTAGTTTAACCAAATTTAAAGTCTGCATTAGACAAAAGGTTTACAACCGGCTTGAAGTAAACAAAAATTTTTACATAAGCCCTATAATTTAGAGGGATTAACTATCCAAAATAATCAAGTAATTAGGTGCAACTAATTTTTTCCTTTGTCCCAAAATTATATAAATTGGCAACATATCTCTAATAATTCATTATTCTTTATCTCTGTATTTGTATGTGTTGTAATTCATTTATTTATTGTATTAATACTTTGTCTGTTTTTTTAAATGGCTAATGAGCAGGTAGGTATATATATTTATGTATGTATATATAAATAATGTATTTTATATATTTTATTGTTTTGCATGCGCTCTGTTTTAGATTTTTAGCTTCTGGTACTTGCTATCGTCCTGATTATTTTACTGACGAGTGCGAGTCAGGAGGCCTATAAAATTATCGCACAAAACGCCAAGAGCTGTCGGTTTGATAGATCACAGGATTATATTTAAAAGAAACCAAAAAAAAAACAACAACGAAACAACCACAAAAGAAAAAACACAAAACAAAAACCACCACACAGTGGTTGTGGCTGTAAATCGCTCTGATTTTACTTCAAAAATGTGTTGAAAAAACTGAATGATCAAGGATTAGTGTGGGTTTTCCAGCTCAAATTAATACTTTATTGGTATAGACTTTATTTTTTTTTTCATTGTACTACTGTAATATTTTTAATTATCATTAATTAGTTAAAATTATTAACTTTTTCTTAACAAATTACGCCATTTTTAAAATTTTTTCGTTGAAACAGCCTCCCCCGCTGATTTAAAATTATTAAACAGACAGCAGGTTTAATACCGGTTTTTTACTTCCATATCTATACCGTAACCTTCGCGCGTTTTTAAAATATACATATTATTATGGTTAAAAAAGACGAATTGGAAGCGGAAAATCTTCGTTTGCGAGAAGAAATTAAATTATTAGAATCAGCCAGGAATGACTTACAAACTCAAAACAATGGCCTAATAACAAGAATAGAATCATTGGAGGCTAGCCAGAAACTTAACAAAGAGTTTATTGCGGACGTTTGCGAAGAGGTTTTTAGTCGATTGCTCCCCGTAATAAAATCACATATTGAGGAAATGGAGGAATCCAACGATCACAACACGATGGTGGTGGTTAATGGTCTTGCCGAATCAGAATCACCCGCTCAAGAAAAATCGAAAATCGAACAATTGGTAGAGGCACTGAATGTTGAAGAAGATAATGTTTCAATCACAGAGCATTTTCGTGTGGGTCAAAAACGCGATAACGGATGTAGGCTTTTAAAAATAAGATTTGCATCAAAGCGAGTACGGAACAACATGGTAAGGGCTGGCGGCCGACTTCGAGGCCACTCAAAATTTGATGGAACCTACGTTCGACCTTCACTGACAAGTTCTCAAAGAGAAAATTTAAAACATTTAGTGCATATTAAAAAACAATTATTAGCGGACAACACTAAACGGGTCTCCGTGAGATATTATTCAAACGGTGACCCATATCTGTACGATATAAACGATAAGTCTGTGCTTAAAAAAGAAAATGCCGGAATTAAACAAGGCTACTCCAAATAACGGCTAAAGCAAACCGATCCGAATTTTCCTATTAATAAAAAACTAAAAGTGTTGTGTTTTAACGCAAGAAGCCTAAAAAAGTCGTTAGAAGAGTTGAATTGTTTACTTTCCGGAGATGATTCTATATACGGTGATGTGGATGTTTTCATGGTGACCGAAACGTGGCTCAATGAGTCAATCACTAATAATATGATAAATAACTCAGGAAAATATGAGGTTTTTCGTTTTGATCGAAAACATCGAGAGGGGGGTGGTGTCATTATTTTAATAAACCGTAATTTTAATGCTATACAATTTATAACACCTGAAAGATATAATAATGTTGAAATAGTCGTGATTGATCTTTTTTTAGGAAAAAATTCAAAAATTAGATTTATCTGTTTATATAGAGTGCCATCAACTACAAGAGAAGACGATGAGATTATTTTTCAGCTTCTGCGTGAATCCATAGAAGATACTTCAGCTTCTATTATACTGGCCGGCGATTTTAATCTTCCTGGAATTGATTGGTCCAGCTCAAAAGTTCTTTTTTGTAATAACAACGAAAAAGAATGGCTCTCTTTCTTTTCAGATTCTGCACTAACGCAACTTGTTTCCGAACCAACTAGAAACAATAAGTATCTTGATTTAGTATTGGCGAATGATCCTGGAATTGTTGATCAAATTTTAATTTTGCCTGGTTTTTCCACTTCCGATCATAATTCTATTCAATTTTCACTTAACTTATCTCTTTTTTCCGACACTAACAAAAAATCTGTACAATTTAAAAATCATTGGGTGCCAAATTTTGCAAATGGAGACTACGAAATGCTAAATTTGTTTTTGATGACAGTAGATTGGGATCATCTGTTTTCACTGTGTAACTCCGTAGAAGAGACGTGGCAATGTTTTAAAGAAATCTTGTTTGAAGGAATTACCCGTCACGTTCCTCTTAAAGAACAATTATCGAATTTTAAATGCTCTAAATATCCTTTTTCCATTAAAAAATTGCAAAATAAAAAACAAAAAGCATGGCGCAAATACAGAAAAGGTACACACAAAGCAGAATATAAACAACTATGCAAAGATTACAAACAATTGGTAAAGCAATATCACCTTAGTCTGGAGGAAAAAATGCTGCGTTCAAAAAATCTAAATAACTTCTATAAATTTGTAAATCAAAAAATAAAATGTAGGGATTCAATTCCACCTTTACTAAAAGAAGATAATTCGTATGCGATTGATGACAAAGATAAAGCTCAGATTTTTGCAAAGCACTTTAGTTCAGTTTTTACCAAAAACAATAATAATTTTCCTGAATTTAAAATAAAAAAAATAGGAATTCTTGAACATATGAGTTTTCCCGTTAACAAAGTTTTGTCAGCTTTAAAATGTCTTCCTAATAAAACTTCTAAAACCCCTGACGGATTTCCTGCCTATTTTTTTAGGAAAATAGCTTGTGTTATTGCAAAACCATTATCCCATTTGTTTCAGTTATCTTTTGATTCTGGTGTTTTGCCTTTTGATTGGAAATTTGCTTTGGTAATTCCTCTGTATAAAAAAGGATCTAAGTCCAATAAATCAAACTATCGTCCAATATCGTTAACTTCTTTTGCATGTAAAGTTATGGAAAGAATGGTTAAAGATGAACTCTCAGTCTTTTTTCAAAATGTCTTGTCTAGGTGCCAATTCGGCTTCAAGGCTAAGAGTTCCACCATTTTGCAATTACTACTAACCTTTAACGATTGGACTTTAGCTTTGAAAAACAAAAAGAGTACAGATATAATTTATTTAGATTTTGCAAAAGCGTTTGACACGGTTTCGCATGAAAAACTTTTGTATAAATTAGAAAAGTATGGAGTAACTGGAAGATTTCTCAAATGGATTGAGTCTTTTTTAACTGAACGAAGTTTCAAAGTAATAGTTAATGACCAAGAATCCTCTTCATTTGATGTTACCAGTTCAGTTCCTCAAGGTTCTGTCTTAGGGCCGTTTCTCTTTTTAATTTACATTAATGACTTAGCAGACTGCGTCAAACATGCAAATATAAAAATGTTTGCAGACGACGCAAAGGTTTATATTAGCTATTCTCCTGACGAAAAAAATGAAAAAACTATGCTTTTACAAAAAGATCTTGACATGATTGCAGAATGGTCCAAAAACTGGCAACTTCAGTTATCGGAAAATAAGTGTGAGATATTGCAAATAAGTTCTATAAGAGAATCAGAAACTAGTAACTACTACATTTATGGCAAAATGCTTAATAGATCAAATTTAGTGAAAGATCTTGGAATTTTCGTCTCAGACAAATTAAAATTTTCAGACCACTGTGCCTCCATTTCAAAAAAAGCCGCTAGAATTTTATCTTTAATTTTTAGAACATTTAATTCTCAATGCAGCCAATCCTTGCTGAAGGCATATGTCACTTACGTTCGTCCAATTTTGGAGTATGGAAGTGTACTATGGAATCCTTATTTAAAACAAGATATTTCTTTAATTGAGCGTGTTCAGCGTAATTTTACGCGTAGATTGTTTAAAAAATGTAATATGCGTTACGTTGACTATGAGGAAAGATTGCGAATTCTTAAATTAGATAAACTTAGTTATCGTCGCGACATTATTGATCTTACAGAGTGTTATAAAATAATTCATGGAATAACACCAATTGATCGTAATGAGCTTTTTTCTTTTAATCATAATCCCACTAGAGGTCATTCTTTAAAATTAAAAGTTCAAAAAAATAGAATAAACGTTCGTAAATTCTTTTTTTCAAACAGAATTGTTTCAAAATGGAATAAGCTTTCAGAAGAACAAGTATTAGCCACTTCAATAGTTAAATTCAAAAAAAGCCTAGGGTTGACTCATATTAGTGCCTAATTTTTTTAGGCCTTTGGGTCAGTTTCTAATAGCCTATAATTTTTACTCCATATATTGTTGTTATTTGTTTGACTTGTTATATATTATTACCGTGATCGGTTTGCTAGTTGATTGGATATATTTTATGATGTTATATTCGTTGGTTGTTAGAAATAAATAAATAAATAAATAAAGTTTTTTTAATCTGATAGTTTTTTCTTTACATTGATATAAACAAACAAACATAACAATTAAAAAACCTCATTCAGCGCAAAAAAATCATACATTTTGTAAAATATGTCGTTAATAGTCTTTTATTAATTTTTAAAATGTTGTAATTATTACATTAAGTAAAAAAAAACTTCTAAAATTTTAACGTAAGTGCTATAAGTTTTTTTTAATTTATAATAAATATTTAAATTCTTCTAATATTTAAATAAATATTACAATTCCTAATTTAGAGGTGATAATTAAAATTGAAAGATAAAATATTCGATCGATAAAAAACTGAACAATTTAGCCTAATTTAAGATCCATTTTCAGTAGTAGTATTTAAAAGAGACAAAATTACAAAACTTCATACAACTAAAATTAAAATGTCATAATACACAATTTTTACTTTTCCAATTTTACCGTTTTTATTGCCCTACTATGTGCCAGTTCAAATTCACATATAATTCATAATTTATATTTTTAAATCCAATAAGTTCCCCTCCTTCGTTTAAGGTGCGGCACAGCCACAAAAAATTTTTCGTTAAAATATCTTTAATGGTTCAAGAGATATGAAACCCCAAAAATCGCGTTTTTTTCGAAATTCTGTACTTAAAAGATTTCTCAATGAGTAAAAAATTTTAAAGTTATAAAAGTTTTACTATAAGAAAGCGGCTACTTTTTACTTTAATTTGATACCTTGATTGTAAAAACTGGTGCAGTATTTTTCGAGATATTGCGTTTCCCGTACAAAAAAAAACCCCGATTTTTTTTGTTAAAAATATTAGGAATGCATAAGATTAGAGAATGCCCGACTGTGTGTTAAATATTTATTCAAATTGTAGGTAGATTATTCCACAGTGTAGATTTTTTATCATTTAAAAATAAAAATTTGCGAATGCAAAACTCCTAGATGAAGTTTTTTTAACATAATACTACACTGTCGAAAAATTCATATTAAAGCCAATATCCTTCGGGCTGAAATTAAAGGGCGTAACCGCTCTCCGTCTAAACAAATAAAGAATAAACGCGCCAGCTAAAACGAAAATAAAAGTTGTCAGTGGTTATGTAAGCAATTATAATAAGTTGCGTCAGATGTTTCTATACAGCTGATATTTTTTTGGAGTGGTTACTTTACCACTCTGCTGTATTCACCGTGATAGAATTCATTATTAGTCAAAATATTCCACGTTTTCATAATACTACAACACATAACAGCAAATTTTCTACATAATACTGTCAAATAACTCAAATGATTCAAAATATTTGAAGGTTAAAATAATTATACGTTAGATTCAACAAAAAATATATAAATATTTGACAACCTTACTTAAAAATAACATCATCACAGAGTTTTACGTTTTCAGTTTTTTTTTTTGTTTGAAAATTGGCTTGTATCATGTGGAATAATCTACAGTATTACGTAAAAAAAAGTATCATGTTGATTATTCCATAGGTCGTAGTAGATTTTTTACATTATAAAAAATCTATACACCGTGGAATAATCTACCTATGAACAACTTTATAAAACACAGTCTTACATTCTCTACTCTTGTGCAGTCTTGGAAACACGAAACGACAGCAGTGATTTGACTAAGTTTTTCCAACATTTTTGCCTGCATTTCGTATTTTTAATGAAAAAAATCACAGGTTTTTGTATGGGAAATGCAATATCTCGAAAAATACTACGCTAATCTTAGCAATCAAGATATCAATCTAAAGTAGAAAATAGCCGCTTTCTTTCAGTAAAATTTTTATAACTTAAAATTTTATACCCATTTAGCAATCATTCAATTACAGAATTTTGAAAAAAAAACGGTATTTTTCATATCATATCTCCTGAACTACCAAAGATATTTTGATGAAAAAAAAATTTTGTGGGCTATTGGGGGCAAGGGTAAGGCAATTAAAAAACGCATCAAAATCGAAAATAAAATGTTTAACTTGGTACCGCACCTTTAACTGGCGAAATATATTGCCTGCTACCTTTCGGTTTAAAACCCTAAAAATACAAAAGTCGCTCGCCTAACTGAAAAACCCTATAAAAACTTTAAAACTGAATAATTATGAACATGCTTATAATGTAAAACCTAAAATATATAATATATTAAGAAATAGTATGCAACTCCGTCGAAGAAGCAAAACAATTTAATGACATTTTTTGAGCACTGCCATAAATTTTGTGCGCAAAAATAGCAAAACAAGTGCTATTGTTAGGGCAAGTGCCGTATAAATAGGTACTGTTCAAAAAGTAGCAGTGTTTTGCGCATATCCTAGCATGCTAACTCGAACGCAATACATTTTGAAGCACATTGCATTTTTCAGCAATCTTATTCGCAAATATGAGCATATTAAGCGTGCTTTTTCTTCATGCAGAACACTTATTTTACGGAAACAAAAACGCAATTAGTTTTGAAAACAAATCTCCATGGTAAAACTGGACCATAAATTTTACAGCGAACGACTACGTTCCTACCAGCTCTTCCCACAACTGTTCCCCTACAGCAAAACGTATATGATGCGAATACTATATGACATTTCAGAGTCCTTAAAATCTTGACGTTATTTAATTATTTTTTTTACAAAGAATGTATGTTTTGGTCTTTTTTTTTTTAAAATAATAATTTTATTTTCAGCGCTCACTTTAAAACTAAAGTTATAATTTGTATTAATGCAAAATCAAATATGATTTAAATAACCTTAAAGTTGATCTTTTTAAAGCATATAAAAATGATAACATTTGTTTGCTATTTTCAAACTTTTAATAATAAAAAAACAGATGGTGTTTGAACTTTTTGTTTTTAGAGTGATTTCGTTGTTTTTGTTTTTATATCTTTGTGAGGAATTTTCGGCTTATTAAATTTTTTGAACATCCATTATTAGATCGATCATTTTAATGAGAAAATAGTGAAAATTATACATAGTGTACTGTTTTAAAGAAAAAAGAAGAAAATCGTTATATGTTAAATTACAGCATATCAGAAAAAAACATTAACACAAAACACACAACACAGGCATCAATATAAAGTTAAACCGACCTTGTATGATAAAAATTAAATGCCTAATATTTTTAAATTCAAAATATACAAAATTACAAAAAAGAATATAAATAAATTATTTATATTTATATTAATTTATTTATATTCTTTTTTGTAATTTTGTATATTTTGAATTTAAAAATATTAGGCATTTAATTTTTATCATACAAGGTCGGTTTAACATTATATTGTATTTATTCTTATTTATTATAGTGTACAACTGAAGATGACCGAAGATTATAAGGTCGAAAACTTTTGTATTAATTATGTGGACAATAAACGTTTTAACCTTTGTTTGTATCGCTTTATCAAGATTTCTGTTTCCCCCAGGAAAATCTATTACACAGGCATCATGTAGAAAAAAAGTTTAAATTTTTTGTGTATGTAAAATATAATATAAGGAAAATATTATCGAGATTACAATTGCTAGGTTTAATTTTTATGCCTGCACGATAATTTTTAGATGTTAAATGTACCGCCGAAATTGAGATTATGTTTTCCCAATCAATCAATCAATTTTTATTTTGCCATGTAATTACAATTACAGGAGAGACACAAAAGCTAGTAAAAATACTGCACTTAGACTTGTATCAACATTTTTTTTTCATTTCGTGTTTTTAGTAAATAAAAAGAGAGTTTTTTTTGTACAAAAAAACACAATATCTTAACAAGTACAGCATTTTAACAATCAATGTGTCAAATTAAAGTAGAAAATAGCCACTTTCTTTAAATGCAAATTTTGTAACTTAAATTTTTATACCCACTGTGCAACCTTTTAAATACATAATTATAGAAAAAAATGCCGTTTGGGAGGGAACATATCTCCTGAACCGGAAATATTTTAATGAAAAAATTTTTGTGAACTATTGAGAACAGGGGTAAGATTTTCACAAAAAAACATTAAGATTGAACACAAAAAATTTGACTCGGCACCGCATTTTTAATAAAAATCAAGTCAGTGCTAATTTCTTGTACCATTTTAAGAAATCCTTAAGATAGTAATAAAATACAAAGTGTGTAATTTTTGCAAATGACGATAAAAGAGCTTTAACACTAAAACATATAGTCATTTTTTCTAGCTAGATTAGCCAGGTCTTTTGAGTGGCATCCTGGTGGTCGTCTCAGAGAGACCTGGGATGACACCATCAAATGTCCATTAAGAACTAGAAATCTACAACCTAAGATCCTTAAAACGGAAAAGACTGGCGCTCAATGATTTGGGGCACCCCACTAACCTCAGTTAACTGAGTTGTAGCGGATCCATATGATGGTGATATTGGCCAGGGGTCGCATTCTAACGAAACATTTATATTTACCCCGATAAATCCATTCCAATGAAAATAAAAAAATAAAGATAGACTAGTTCTGAATAAGCGTCTTTTACTGTACAAAAGAGCGTACAAAAAGAAAAAAATAAAATTTGAAAAAATCGTAGTTTTTTCAGTTTTTTTTAGTTTAAACCTATGCTTAAATAAAATTGATACACGATTATATTTTCACTAGGTTAAAGTGCTTTAATATATCAGTTTGTGCTAAACAAGTTTTGGTTTTTTGATTAAACATCACAATAGTTAGAAAGCATCACTAAAATAGTATTTTCAAAAATATATAACATAATAATAAAGGAAAATATGTGACTTCATATATTTCTCAGACACATTGACTGCTCTTATTAGGGCGCGCCCTAATAAGAGCGCGCTCTTATTATTGCACATTTTTCGGTATATTATATATTTTTGCTAGCAGTAATGATTAGATAATCTATGTTAACGAATTTAATCAGAGATTAGGTTTAATCTCAAATTAAATCGTCACTAAATCGAGATTAAATCGTTAATTTATGCAAATTTTTAAACCACCTCCGGAGGTGGATTAAAAATTTGTGGGTTTTTCCTGCTAATCTCGAATTAAGGACGATTTAATCTAAGATTAAGTCTATTAACTTCGTTAACCTAAATTATTCAATCAATACTGTTAGTATGTTTATTGTGTGTCGACAATCGCTAATCTCAAATTAATTTTAAGTCGGATTAAACCTCCAGCATACCACCCTTTTGCTTTTGCTTTTATATATGTAATATATTGCTTATGTTTATATTTGTTGTAAATGTCACTCATCTGGGTTGCTCACGCTCTTTTCTGTTAAATTGCTTTTATTTACTTTGCTAGAAAATAAATCTTGAATATACAAAAATAAAATACAATGCAATACATACAAACATTATGTATTTATGTATTGCGTTGTTTTTTTTTATTTTTGTATATGGGTATTAAAAGTGTAGTATATTGTGTACAATGTGCGAACTAAGTACGTTTAAGTTAGCATCCTACATGCGCAAAATACTGCTACTTTTTGAACAGTGCCCATTTAAAAGACACTTGCCCAAATAATTGCAGTTGTTTTGCCAATTGTTTCGCATAAAAGATAATCGCAGTGCTCAAAAATGGCACCAAATCGTTTTTCTTCTATTAAAGAGTTGCATATTTTTTTTATTATAATATATTCACCATTTTACCGACTCATTGCGATTTTAAGGGGGCTATGTGAAACTCAACTCATGAACGGTTAAAAAAATAAATTAATTAAAAAAATTTTAAAAAACGGTAGCTTAGAAACAATTCTTTAAATAAAATGCAAACAAATACTGTAAAACAAGTTTGTAATTAATGTTTTGCTTATAAAACCATAATCATAACTCACGAACTTATAAAGCAATTGTAAAAAGTAAACTATCATTTACTCGGCAAATACTGAAAAAGATAAATACTAATACTAATAATGTTTTACTGCATATAAAAAATCACTCTATATGTGTTTTGTGGCCTCCAAGAGTTTTTATAATGTACTAAATAAACATAATTTGATTTAAATAAAACATAAGAAACATACTACAGGTACAGGCTGTCACCAAATGTGCCTTTAAACCAGATGTGGCGTTTTATATAGCCCCAATTAGAGGTCGTTCTAATGAAGGCATTCAGAAAGAAGGCACTTTATTTAATTTTTTAACTTAAAATTAACGCTGGTCCAACAAAATCATTGTTCTAAAGAGAAGTAATCCCTAAAAGGACGCCGCCCACTAAAAGAAACGCCGGCATTTGCGTCTAATAACGCGTGGACGACTTTCTAATAACCCGCCCGCGGGGCATTCTTTTATCCATTATAGCACCTGCATTTTGAAACCCTGTTTTGCCCCTCCTCCTCCCACAACTATTCCCACGGAGCAAAATATATATGACGTGATCACAAATCCTATATGACATTTTGAGGGTACTTAAAATTCCTGTTATTTTATAAATTATTAGTGTTGTAATAATGTACAAATCCTATAAATTTTTCTTGGAGAGTGGGGCTTTGAACCACAATCCTATCCCAGCAACAGTGTTGATATGACGTTTTAGGTAGTCAAATCGGTTTTTGGCACTCATAACCGCCCTATGAAAAAAGACTATACAAACACCTCTTAGTGTTATATTTACTTTATATTCACAAGATTAATGTTTTTTAAAAAAATATATTAGAACATTTTTTTCTTCTGGAATTCATATTTTTGGAAACTTAGGTAGGCTGCACCTTTGCGTAACTGACATTACCGACATTTTTTTGTTAAAAAAATTGTTTTTTGTCTCAAAAACCTCTTTCTTCCTTCCTTTCATTTTTCTTTCCTTCCTCCGTTCTTTCTCCTTCACCCTCCCTCCCTTCCTTTCAACCTCCATCACTCCCAAACTCCCTCCCTCTCTCCCTCGCTTCCTTCCTTACACCCTATCTTTGCACTGCTTCTTGATGCCCCTGTAAAGTGTACCATTTTTTATCCATATAATCTATTTTACCTTCTAAATACCACCAATATAAAACCCAAAGTTCCAAAATTTGGTTACAGGGTTTTTTGACAATAAATTTGACATAAATTTCGAAATTTTTTGTTAAAAAAAAGCGCAAAAAGACAAAAAAAATGTATAACGTATAATGCTCTGTATACATATGATTTAAAATTTAACTTTTTTTATTGTTATTATTATTACACAATTAAAATAACTAGTTTACCTCATCTTTCTGAAATCCGCATGTTTCCCAAACTCTGTTGAAGGTTATGTGTCAATAATTAAAATTCTATATATGAAATTACTCAGATGAGTTTAAAAATAATTAAAAAAAAACAAAAAATTTAAATAAAATTTTTCATTTTTTTAAATAACAAATTTCATTGTTTAGCTAAACAGCGTTTTTCAGTTCCACAACTATTTATTTGAGTTCACAAGCGTTTAAAAATTCACACTCGTTGAGTCTACGTTTCAATTGTATTGGGGTAACTTTTATGATAAAAAAACGTGTGATGAATATACAAAGTAATAAAAAATCAAAATTGGCACTGAACTGAGCTTGTCATAACTTATTACAACGCCGTTTTGAAACTTTAAGCGTATCAGAAAATTTTTGCTCTCTTAAAGCTATATTTCCACGTCTTGAAACCTAATTGATTCATCTGTCTGCCTGTCTGTCTGTGTGGGTGAGTAATTTATTTTGCGTTTTTCTTGCCTAAACTTTAATGTACTTCTAGTTTAGCCGAAAAGAGCAACTTAATCTACTTAAACCTTTTAATAAGTTACATAATTCAATATACAAAGCAAGCAAAATTTATCACTGGGCTGTAAAACAAAAATACAGCGGTCAAAAACCATCTATTTGAGCGAATGTTGTTCAGCGTTATAGATATTCATAGAATTATGACACTATATTGAACATATCCACAGACTTAATGACGCCACAGAATCAGTCACTTTGAGCCAATAAGCGCTGAGAAAACATCATTTCTCCAAGGAACAACATGATCAAATGGCCACACCCATTTTTAGTTTTTTTATTGATTCTCGCCGAGCAAAACATATATCAGTTTAAGTGTTTCATATTGCAAATTATACTAGCTAGTTAATCCATAAAATTTCTTGCAGTTACAAATGTTACGTTAAGTATAAAAAACGCCTGCTCAATGTAAGCCGTGTGTAAGGCGGCTACACGTTCAAATCACGATGACTCATGAATTTTACCATTATAATGTGGGCGCCTACAAGAAAAATAATCTTATGGAATTTAACGGATTTTAAATAAATTGGAATTTATAAGTTGAGATTTTTAACCTAAACTATTGTAGTAAAATTTGCCGAAATATTGCAATAATTTTGAATTTTAAATTTATTTTAAAGGTAATAAAACTTAAACTCGTTTTTGGAAAATTCTTTGATATTGTCCTCAGAGTATATATCAATTTATCAATGCAACGCCCCAGTAAATGACACAGTTTACTGTGATCTGTCACATTGAAGATGTATAAACCACAAATAATGTATAAATGTTAATATAATACCCACAAAATATGTATCATAATACATACTACATAGTAGTATCAAAAATATATAACATAATAATAAAGAAAAAATATGTGACTTCATATATTTCTCAGACACATTGACTGCTCTTATTAAGGCGCACCCTAATAAGAGCGCGCCCTTATTAGCACATCATGGCCCTAATAAGGGCGCGCCCTAATTAGCACACTTATCGATTTTAAAAAAAAATTATTTATAAGTCTGTTTTATGCAATTGTTATTGTAACTGCAGGGGCTCAGAGTAGTGAATCGGCCTACTACTGAGTAAGTGACGGGTTCAAATCCTGCGGACGGTTGACTTTTTTTATTTTTTTCTTTTTACAAAATTGTCAATCCTAATTTTTGTTTTATTATTTTTCTTTTAATTTAACATGAGTAACCCACCAAAAAAATAGTCGTTTATTTTGTTATTGTGTTTTGGAAATTATACTTATCGCATAGAAAACTAACCTAAAAATTTTAAATGTTAATCCATTTGAAATATGAGCTAAATAATAAAAAAGATTTAAAACTACTTCGTTTAGTGTTAGTTTTGTGAAAAAAAATGATAATACTTACTTTATACTTGCTTTTCATTGATAAGATTTACTTGTGTATTAACTAAAATGCGAATAGTCTTAATTTTAAAGAAAAAATACAAGGGAGCACGGAACAGTTGTTTTTTAAGAAAATGAATTTTACTACGAGAGCCCTATTTATTTAGGGTCATACCATAATTTTCAGCAGAAAAAACTTTTCATACCTTTTCGGTTGAAACAAAAATAAAATTAAAATGCTAAATTATTCTATTATGGTGTACCAAATGCAAGTATCAATTCCAAAAAAACAATAACAAAAATAAACGACTATTTTTTTTGGTGGGCTATTTGTGTTAAAATAAAAGAAAAATAATAAAACAAAAAATAAGATTCACAATTTTTTGAAAAGGAAAAAAATACAAAAAGTCGACCGACCGCAGGTTTTGAACCCGTCACTTACTCAGTGGTAGGCCAAACGTCTACCACTGAGCCATTGCAGCTACGACAACAGACGCATAAAACAGACTTATAAATAATCTTTTTTTTTTGAAAAACGATAAGTGTTCTAATTAGGGCGCGCTCTTATTAGGGCCATGGTGTGCTAATAAGGGCGCGCCCCAATAAGAGCGCTTACACGCCCTAATAAGAGCCCTCCTTTCATAAACAGGGCCCTAATTAGCACATCCGAGTGCCCTAATAAGAGCGCGCTCTCATTAGGGCGCGCCCTAATAAGAGCAGTCAATATGTCTGAGAAATATATGAAGTCACATATTTTTCTTTATTATTATGTTATTCATTTTTGGTAGTATGTAGAGTGAAAATATTGTGTTTTTTTTTACTTTTAACACTTTATTTGGTTGATAAGTTGTTGTGTTTATGTTTAATGGTAGGGTGATTTTTATATCTGCTTGTTTAGTTTGTTGGTTTTTCTGTGTGGCTGTTTTTATCATTATGTGATTTAATCCCCTTTTCCAAAACTATTTTAAAACTACACTCATTCTTGATCTTATCACTTTTATTTTTAGATATATTTTTTATTTATTTATTTTATTTATTTTTAGATATTTGTATTTACACAGACATTAACATAAACGAAAGTAATTTCATGCGCATAAAGGGACGCCGAGCGCCAAAAGGGACGCCCGCATTTGTCTAATAATGCGCCGGGGCCTTTTTAATTGCCCGCCCGCACATGCATTCTCTTCGCCATATTCGCACCTGCATTTTGAAGCCCTGTTTTACCGTTTTTCCCTCCACAATTATTTTAACAGAGCAAAACATATATAAAGTGATCACGAATACTAGGGTCCTTAAAATCCTGACGTAAGTAACCATGTAAAAAGTAGTTATTTCCTCAATTGAATTGTTATAAAGATTTAAAAAAACTGAGGGGAATGGCCCAATACCCAATATCCAACACGATTTCTAATGACGCGTCCATCACAGATTTATTGTTGAAGACCAGTTGTAAAAAAACGAAATTTACTATACTATATTTAAAGTTTGGAACTAATTTTAGTTCACAAAAAATTTAATATACAGCATCGTTCTATAATTATCCAAAAAAACTGGCACAATATCGCGAAATTTTGAAAATTTGGTGGTGCTCCGAAACTTAAAAAATCGAAAAACATCACTAATTTATACTGACATGATATTAAAATTGATGTATTCAGGTCTTCAAAACAAAATATATCAGATTCAAACAATAATTGATTTTATGCGTAGCTTTGTTTCTGTCATTTTCTTATACCTACTTCTGGGCATATTAATTATGTATAGCTTGGTGATTTTTGTTATGTGTGATAAATATTAAAATTTGGGCAATAATAAGAGGCTTAAAATAAATATTTTATATCTTTTAGCTTGCATGAAAGATTAAGGGTTCAACCTGCTGAGTCTTCACTCTTCACTCTTTAGCACATATACTATATGGGTAAAACTGTAAAAAAATCCTAGAAAAAACTAATATTTGTTTTTCCACAAACTTTTTTGTAGTATTTTTAAGTCCGAAATACTTAAAATGGTAAAATATGTATTTTAAAAAATTTTGCTGCTTTGTGTATTAAATTAAAGCACTACAAAAAAAAATTTTTCTGATTAACTTAACAAATTTAAATTAGGAAAAATTTTGGATACTAGTAAAATAGCCTAAAACGGTCACAAGTTGTCAAAATACCTAAAATTGTTTTAATATTGTTCTTATATCTCTAGTTTCTTAGAAAATTTGATAAAAATATTCTATAACGAAATTTTATTATCGCGGTGGGACTGCCGACAGAAAAATTTGTTGCGCTAGGTAGATGTATATGAAAGTTGAAAAATTATCAACTATACTTATGATAAAAATTAGCAAAATATTGTTATTGACACTATATACCTTTTAAGTTCTTCCACGTGAAGTTTTCTATTTTTATATCCGTGAATCAACCGATAATTTAAACAAAATACAAGAATCCGCAAAAAAGTCAACATAGTATTTATTTTAAATCAAGCATTTGTATCAGGAAAACCGAGATTATAGTAAGCTAAATTTAGAAACAACACATGTTAAACAAATTTAGTAAAGAATTCTAAAACACCATTGGCGGGAGTTTTCATGTTTCTGACAGTGATTTTTAGAAAAATTGATTTTACAGAGATAAACCGATTATAAACAAACACTAAATATAAACAAACAAATAAAACCTCAGCATTTTTTTAAAATAAATTAATTATAAAATAGACATTAGTCAAAAATCTTAAAATTTACATGTTAAGAAATTTTAAGTTTAAAAGGCACTGCTGGATTCTTAGAAAAATGAAAAAGCTTGGAAAAGGTTTACCTTGAATTTCTAAAGTTTTTAATTCAAATAGTTGAAAAAATTATATTTTAATTTCTAATTCTTTAAAGCTTTGAAATTTTTTTGTTAAAAAAACACTGCAAATCCGCGGAAGGTATATTGCGTCAGTGCTGCAGTTAAACTCAGCGTTGTGGTAGTTCGGACGAGGAGTTTAACACAGTGCAGCACTGATGCAATATTCCTTCTGCGGATTCCCAGCGGAATAAATCCCAAAAGGTTAATTTTAACAAGAATATATAACACAAGAGAATGCCCGATGTACACTAAATTTTTGACCAAAATTTTGCGAGAAAAGCAGCACTTTCGAATTCGTGTGCGACTTTTCTCGCAAAAATCCGCCATTTTCTGCAAGTGTTCCCGCTCTGCGATTTTTTACACAGTGTTAGTTTTCTCGCAGTCGGGACTGCGACTTTTTTCGCACTCTATGCTGCTTTATTCGCAATGCGATTACTTTCGCACTGCGAGTCGGGCTGCACAACAAAAAAAAAATAAAAACAAAGCGGAGCGAAAATTTTGTGTTTAAATGAATAAAAGTCGTCTTTTTTACCTTAAGATGTTAAAACTTTTTAGTTTGTAATAAAAAAAGTAACTTTCCAACATTTTAAAATTAAATAAAACAAGTTTCGAAGTGTTTTACTTCATTGAAAATGACTACCAGCGTCTGTATTTTTTTTGTTGCGCAGTGCGAAAATAAACGCATTGCGAATAAAGCAGCATAGAGTGCGAAAGAAGTCGCAGTCCCATCTGCGAGAAAACTAACACTGTAAAAAATCGCAGCGCGAGAAAACTTGCAGAAAATGGCGGATTTTTGCGAGAAAAGTCGCACACGAATTCGAAAGTGCTGCTTTTTTCGCAAAATTTTGGTCAAAAATTTAGTGTACAGTCGGACATTCTCTTGTGTTATATATTCTTGATTTTAATAAGCGATAATTTTAATTTGTCAAAAACATATAACTAAATTTTCTAATTTTAAGAGGAATTAACGATTAAAATTAAAGATTTTTTTCAACAATAAGTTGAAGATGTAAGCACCATATTAGGTAATGTACGTTAGTTATTAAATAAAAATATCACAGTTAATATACAATACTATTTATAGTTAGGTCGGCTAGGTAGCTATGTAAAGACGTTTACAACTTATGTGCGTCGAAGCGTCGAATATAAGACAATTGTGTGACCACTGGTCACCATCGCTTCAAAAAGATATAACCGTAGTTGAAAACGAGTTCAAAACTGTTTTACTCACCAACTATTTTATTGTCTTTTGGACAGTTCAAAAGACCTCCAAAAGATAGTCCAACGTGTCTAAAACAAAGATTGAAATATTTTAACTTGCATTTTGAACACGTTGGACTGCCCTTTGAATGTCCTTTGGACTGTCCAAAAGACAATCCAAAAATGTTCTTTAACGAATTATGAACCACGCTTAACAGGGGTGGGAAATCCCAAAAGTGGCGATAGCGATTGTAAAAAACTAAATCAACAACGAGATAAAAAAGAATTGCAAACTTCAGGGCAGGGTGTCGAAGGCGTTAAACAATTAATATATAAATATTATTAAATTTAACCTGGCTAACCTCGTAAGTTTTGTATGGAGAAATAAGTTGACCTCTTATTATTATGAGGTTACGAAATATTTTTTAAACAAATTAGCTCGCTGAATTTTTTGAATTACTGTTACACGCCACAGTAGTCAGACGAACATAGTGCTGTATGCGTGGTTACAAATTTGCATACTGTACCAGCTATAACCATTTCAATTTGCTTGCTCACTGAGAGTGGGCAGCACAGGCACAACCGGCTAACTTAACCCGGTAATTCAAAAATAGTTGTAAAAAACCAATATTTTGTGTCTAGGTGTGGTGTGTGTTCCAATTTACATGATTACAAGCATTATTACAGCGAAACGGGTTTTTCCTAATAGGGGCACAAGTTTTATAATTATCTCCTATAATGCACGCAGCATGAAAAATAAGCTGAAACAAATTAGAAGCTGTCTTAGCTGGTAATAAGTATGACATTGTTGCGATAGTTGAATCATAGCTGGATGCGTTTGTTTATCATATTAGTTGTAATGAACAATATTTTGTCTTTCGCCGTGACCAAATTAACCCGGTACCGTGGGGTGGTAATAATAATTAAAAAATCTTCACAACTTTTTCAGTAACAATTCCTGAAAAAATTTCAAATATAGAATGTCTTTCTACCGTTATTAGGTAAAAAATCCACAAAAACGAGACTTGTAATTCAATACCACTCCCAGTTTATCGACTTGGATTTTGAAAAACGTTCATCGATTTTATTAATTGAGCTCAACCAATATTTTTTATCGGCACAATATAAATCTGCTTTTGTTGGAGATCGGCAAATGATTTCCCAAATATCGATTGGTCAACTTCCAAAAGCTTAGTTTCAAAATATGTTTTTAAGCCAAATATTAGTATCTAAGTAGAACGCCGACTATTTCAAATCACACGTTTTGCAACCTACGAAAAAGGGAATATACTTGATTTAATTTAATTTTCAAAAAAATATAGTTTTTGATTTATCGGAAATTGTTCCATTATCGGTTTCTTGTGATCATATTGGCCTCGATTTTAGTCTTGATTTTGATTTTATTTTAAATATAAAAAAAGTTTTTAAGAGTTTTTAAGGATTTCAAAAAAGCTAATTATGTTGAAATTAATAAGTATTTTAAAACTGTAAAATGAAAAAAAAAATTTTATATTGTAAAACTGTTAATGATTATTACAATATATTTTGTGATGTAAATTATTTTTGAATCAACCAATTTATTTCAGATAAAACTACCAGGAAAAAAGGTTTTAAATATCCAAAAAAAATAAATTCTTTGTCAAGAAAAAAGCGTATTTTATATAAAAAAGGGAAAACATCCGAACAATCAAAATTTTTATACAAAAAATGCGCAAAAGACTATAAAAAAGCGTTAAAACATTATTACAAAGAGCAGGAAAAAGCGAATAATAGCAAAAACAAAACGAAGTTTTATAAGTTTGTTAATAAAAAGCTTAATTCTTAATCATTTTCTATTTGACCAATAAAAAGACCGATGGTTCTATTAGGTTAAATGATACCAAAAAATGCGCATTATTTTAAGATTATTTTATAAGTGGATTTACTCTAGATGATGGAAAGCTGCCTTATTTTTTAAGCAAGTTTGGGAAAGACAAAGGGGTTTATAATATATTGTTTCCAGTGGAGGTAATTGCAAAACGAATAAAAATGCTTCCTAAAAAACTCTCAAAACCTACGGATAATTTGTCGGCTTATTATTTAAAACGTGTTTATGCTATTATTGCTTGTACACTTACGCTTATATATGAATTGTCAATGAAATCGGGTACTATGATGCCTGATTTATGAAAAGAAGCGATAGTACTTCCAGCGTTTAAAAAACGGGTTAAGTTGTGAAGTAAAAAACTATGGAAAATTAATTCTAGCGAGCAACTGCTAGGAAAATATAATTTATGAGTCGTGTATTAAATATTTAAGATACAAAAAATTAATTTCAAAAGATCAGTTTGGTTTTTAAAAGGCCGAACTGTAGAGTTACAACTTTTGCTTAGTCAATGTGACTGGATTAGTGCACTTGACGCAAAAAAGTGCATTAATGTAGTCTATGTGGACTTTGCAAAAGTGTTTGATAGCGTAAGTCACCCAAAATTATTACTCAAGTTAAAATCGTATGTTTTTTATTATTATTTTTATTTTATTTTCATCGTTCAAAAAATTTTTAACTAATTGGAAACAAAAAAGTTGTAATTAACGACGTTTTATTAAAATCACTTACGATTACCAGTGGGATACCCCAGGGGAGCGTTTTGGGTCCCCTTTTTTTCTGGTTTTCATAAATAATCTCCTGGAATGTTTAGGACCCAAAACCAAAGTTAAGTTATTTGCGGACGACACAAAGTTTTATACAAGTTTTTCTTAAATGATAAAAATGAAGGTTTTGTTAAATCTTTGCAGAAATTTAGCGAGTGGGCTGATACGTAGCAGTTAACTATTGCTTTTCATAAATGCAGTGTATTATCTCTTGGTTATGACATTCCTTGTAGGCCATGCAACTTAAATAATGTTGAAATTGAAATTATTCAATGCACTTCTGTGCCGGACTTGGGGTATTAATATTGATAATGAACTAAACTTTTTGGAGCATTGCGCAAAAATCTCAGCAAATGCATGTGCTAAAATATGCTAAATAATTTTTGGAGCGCTTCAGTCAAGTGATATAGATATATTTTTTCTTGCATAGAGAACTTATATTCACCCGCTCCTTAAATTTGAAACATATATTTGGTCACCTTTTCTGCTTAAAAATATAGAAATTTTAGAAAAACCTCAGAGAATTTTTACCAAACGGCTTTACGAACGATTTTGTTTCCCAGCGGTTCCCTATAATACTCAATTAATTGAGCTTAAATTGGAAAGTCTGCAAAATCGTAGAATTAAAGTCGATATGATTTTGTTATATAAAATTTTATATAGTTTGGTTGACATAGATAGAGATCTGCCTTTCACCATAGAACAAAACGATAGACTGAGAAATAATGGGTTAAAACTTAAAGGTAAATAGAGTACTGAAAACATGGAACAGGTTACGAAAAAATATTGTTTTATCAACTACATTATCACAATTTAGAATCAGAATTAAGTCGAGTGATATTAATCATTTATAGTTTAACTTAGGGTTCTTTTTGTATGGATTTGATTCACTTTTTTATCTTTTTTTATACTTGCACGTGTAGTGGTCCTAATTTATGACCTGTGCATTTTGCTAATAAATAAATAATTATTACGTAAAAGAAGTTTGTATACGTCTATTGACTATCTGGGAAACGGTGTGAACACTTGTTTTTCTTTTCTCTTGTATCTAAGAACTGAGAACAAGTGTAAACATGGCCTTAAACCTCAATTAACACTAATGTGCATTGCCACCAGTGGCAATGCAACCGGTAATAGCCATCTTTTACCAGAACAGTTATGTTCAACGTTAAACATAGGACGTGTGCACACTGAGGTGGCAGGCGGTGATAGCTATCACCTATAACCGCGAGGTGATAGCTATCACCGCTGTTATATGTAGCTGTTTGGTTTTCACCGGTGACAGCTACTCCAAGGGAAAAATGCGTGGACACGCGCGCACTGTATTTTTATAAAAAATTCATTAAGCAATATTTTAAGATAACGCGCACTTTGCATTAAAAACACTAAAAAAAATTGCAAAACACGCGTAAAAACGCACGTATTGTGTTATCATTGGCTTTTCATTGGCTTATCTTTTAATGTATTTATTTTTTTTATAATTATTTTAAATAATTAATACAAATGTTTTTTTAGTTTGCTTTAGTGGTTTTTGTTGTACTGAAAAAAGATGGTTAAATTTCAATCACCCGGGGGATTTAAAATTCAACCCCAGAAGGAAGCTGAAATTAACCCCCAGGGGTCAAATTTGCGTCAAAGCGATGCACTGATAGGAAAAAAATTTATACTACAGTGATACATTCTATCTTATTCTTGTTTTTTATATAGATTACCAATGTTTTTTAA